>JAOVYW010052452.1:0-14380 GCA_025775045.1 Hiodon tergisus | reverse complement strand
CATGATGGTGTGGTATATGATCCATCTTAATTTAGTAAGTCTCCCTAAAGAGTATTTATTTCGTGATGTGTGTATTTGGTGCTGTTAAAAAGTAAGTCAGCAATCTATTACAGATAGATATGTGTGGTAGATTGTCAATCACACGTGCATTCGTTTTGTTTAATATAACATTTTGATGTCACCATTATTATTACTGCTACACTGTTGAACTCTTGTAACCAGATAAGCTAGAGAAGAATGTCCTTGACTGGCTTATACTCCATGCTGTCTTTGAGAGAGAAGGCAAATGGTTAAATTTAGAATTGTGGAACTAAGTACTTACTCTTTAGTTCTCAATGAATGTGCTTATGAAAAGGCTAAATTAAAATTTCCTTAGTCTTTTGTGAGGTATGAATTGGAGTCTTTTCCGTAGAGCGAAAGCTATAGAAAGTTTTTTTTAAATGTAACCAAACATCAAATTTTGGTAAACTATGCTTTAATTATTCTTAGTATGTTCCTTAATTAATAAATTGATAAATAATTATATTTTTCACGATGACTGATGAGCTCTGTTCTGTCCTTAGAAACAATCGTATGAAACAATATCATACTACAGAGACAAAAACAACAGCGTAACATGGAGAATATGTTGAAGTGAAACCCTCGCTCAACAACGGCTTGGTGTTCATGTCTGTCGTCCCTAAAAATCCAGCTCTTGGACGAGGGCTGCCCAGACGAAAGCTGCAGTCCCCTCACCGCGTGAACATTATTCCAGGGACGTTTCAAGGCCTTCGCTATCACCGGCGTCCCTCTGTGGTAGATTGATATTTTTAATTTACGGAGAGCCGTCACAGCGTACCCACCAGACTGGATCTGCAATCAAATTGCACAGTCAATTAAATTGTTTAGTATGAAAGAGTTTATAATTGATGTGGGAAATAAGATTGTCTGCGACAGCGTACCGCTCTGTGTTTGATGGACTCAGCTGCGCTGGCACGACTGTTCTAAACAACAGGGCACATTTTGGGTAGGGGGAGTGCTCTCTGAGTGTCAAAAAGTGATTTTATCACTGTTATTATTTTTGTAATTATTGTGGAAGGTTCTGGTGGCTGTGCCCCCCCCCCCCCCAGATAAGTATGGCAGGTGAGTGTCTGATTGGAGGAAGAGGTACCCGAGCATTGTATTTGCCCATCTATGTATTTGGCCAATTACTTTTAAATGAGAAAGCGGCTGGTATGAAGGAACAGATTGTCTCTCACAGTCACATCCTTAAAACTACATTTATACCAGAAATAGCATAGACAATGTTTCTTTAAACACTGTCCCCGGTGAGCACAGATTTCCAATCCATATTTCGTTTTTGAATTCTGTAGTTTCAAGCCACCGAGTGTATGTTAAGCCATCCAATGAAATTCTTCTGTTTTAAACATCCACCCTTCACGTTTCATGGCTGCATTGGATTTGTTCCTGAGTTGAAGTTGTTTGTCGTGGATGAAGGCTGATAAGTCATTTGGCCATACACCATTTTCAGTGTCCATGCTCTGCGGAGGCCACGGCAGGAATGACAATGTACGACTTTGGCTCAGTGATTTTTCTTGTGATAAGCTAGCTGAAAATATCTCTCGACAGCAGAGCGATGGAGGACTGCTTCTCAGCGTGTGATAGACTTGCTTCGGAAACCTGTCGACCAGCGCTTTGATTACTGACAAAAAATGACAGGCCGCACTAAAAGACATGACGTCCCTTTGATAACTTTAAAGGGCTGGCCCAGTTTCAAGGGGGCAAAATTAAACAAACAGATGCTTAGGTCGGACGTTGATCTCCTTTTGATACCGGGGTGAGACAGCACCTAGAATATCACATTTATTAAAGCAATGTTTTGATTTATTAAGCACCACAGGAGTGCCAGAGAGAGAGAGAGAGAGCAAGAGAGAGAGAGAGAGAGAGAGAGAGAGAGAGAGAGAGAGAGAGAGAGAGAGGGTTCATTGCTTGACAGTCACACTACAACCTCTGTTTATCTCCCCTTGCCTGACAGCCCCGCCCACTGGAAATCAGAGTCACTCCCTTATTAAACTGCTGAAGGCCACAACACCTACCAGCTGTAGGGTTGATATATATTGGCCTGTAAAAGCCCAAATTATATACTGTAGGATATATAGTCACATACTTTTCTTCCTGTCCCCGAAGAACTGGAGTTTCCTGTATTGGATGTCTCTCAGAGTTGGAGAACTGCTCTAAAGTCAGACAGCCCACCGAAAACACAGACCCTGTCCTTGCATTAATGCGCCGCCTCGAAGAAAGAGTGCAATAGGAATGAGTCTCTCTGGGTTCTGATTACGGTATGGATTTTAAATCAGGTTTATATATGCTGATTGTCTGCAGAGAGATGGTCAGTCTGCCAGGGAATGGCTCTTTCCAAGCAGCCATCATTAGGTATTAGTTATGTACTGCCTCAGCGACTTCCTCTTCATAGCTACAGCGCCAACTACATCCCTTTCACAAGGCAGAAATCAAATTCAAGCTTAAAATCTGTGACACTTTTTCCCCCCCTGAAATGAGTCAAACACATTTAAAATATCCAGTGACTGGAGCCCAGTCACATATATATAATTTTTGAGGCAACTTTGGTAATGCCATATCAAATATCAATGAGTGCGACACACTTTGTCAAGTGTGACCATTTTGAGGATCTAGGCTCTGGAGGGCAGAGATCTGAGATATTAGAGCATTCAGAATCTTCCCCCTAGAGAATAAGCGGAGGAGCCATATATGATGAAGTGGTCAAGTTAGTCAAGGAATCCAGCGCTTAGCCGTCAGACAGCGTAGGCTGTCAGAATCTAGGCGCTGCATTGTTCTGTGGCAGAGAAAAGCATGATCACGTCCCGTTTGAGCCTCGTTCTATGCCAAGTGCTATTCCAGATTTATGACTTCCATACCCAGAGCTGATCTGCATAGGGAATGTAGGCCTGCTTGTTGTGTTTCAGAGTGGGTACCAGATAAGAGACTTTGCCGTTGATTGTTGGCCGAGCCCTGAAACCTCCCCATGCTTGATGTCCACAACACATCAGAGAGAGGTTAAAAAAAACTCACTCAAGTTTAGAAGAACAGGGTGAACTTTGATGGACTAGGAGTTGCCATCTTACCATGAGAATTAGCCTCTTTCATCAGTACCCTCCAGCTTGATTCGGAGTACTCTCACAGTACTCTCACATTTCTGGCAGATTGTCCAGAAATGGACAGCCTTCACTCTTTTTATGAAGTCCTTTTTATTAGTCTGTCATTCTCTGTGTTTGAGGGGAAGTCTTGGCTACTTGCCCATTTTAGTTTTTAGCATTGCATATCAGTTCTAGAACATTGAGATTCCGGCAACTCTGACATTAGGCATTAGGTCCTTGCTTTATATTTACGTCTTTCATTGCCCAAACAAATAAATGCAACGGCAAGGAGTTGTAATAGAATAATTTAACAGCTGTCAGTCTATATTGGGCCGCAAAAAAAAACACATGAGAGTATCCCAGAAGGACCTAAGGAGATGAAACTGTTAACGTTAGATGTTACATACAGTAATGAAGATTGAAGTGATAAAATTGCTCTCTGGCTAAAATTGCATTCAAAGTGTTCAAAATTTTATCTTTTATTTTTTCTTCTGGCAAGCAAAGCTGAAGGCAACGAGATTTCTGGCGACAAAATGAGCTGTCGTCCTGAGCTTTGAAAGTATATGGAATTATCGTCTACATTTCTTTTCTTCCTGTAGCCTCATCCTGAATGCTGGTGTTATGAAACTGAAGCTTATGTAATAAAGTATCAGATAAGTCCAATAAGTGAAGTGAATATTTTGTGCTGAGGTAAAATAAAAAATAAAAGAGCTGACTGGTCTCCTTCTGGATCTCCTCCTTCCCCTGAGCCATCCTAGTGACACCTTCATCAACAGCCTGATACTGCAGAGATAAACCCGCTCTTTCTCTACATGGCAATATTGAAGAGAAACCTAGGGTTTTGTTGTCACGTCAGCTGCTGTGGGCCTGGATACACACGAGAATGGTCACAAAGTTCCACGTCGAATTAAGTGTCAGTGACTGGGGAGTGCCTGCTTGGAAAGGCTTCTCGTTTAAAAGCTTATGCCCTCATTTGTCAGGAGCACTTTTGTTTTTCTCTTTCATGTTGGATACCGAATTTAAACAAATTACGCATAGGCCTTTTATCTTCGCCATTAATTTCCATTGTAAAAAATAGATAATTTGGATGTCCTTTATTACATTGAGGCTATGTGAAATGCTAGATGTCGCATAAACAATGTCAGACGGACACGCAGACATCATTAGAAACGCTAGACAGCTTTAGAAAAGATAAACCCTAACATTTCAGAGTAGTTGGTCATAGGTTGTTGGCGTCAGGGTAGCTCCACGGTTAGCGTCGTTGCCTAGATGCTACCTGTCTCAGGCCGCTGTCTTTGTGGAGTTTGCAAGTTCTCCCTCCCGTTTGGGTGGGTTTCCTAATGATGCTCTGCCTTCTGGGTTTGGCGTTAGTGAAATTGGCCCTGTGTGAGTGGTTGTCTGTGTTTCGATGTGTTCCTGGCCCTGTGGGTCCTGGGTGTTCCCTGCCTTGTGCCCTATGCCTGCAAGCTAAGTCTCCGGCTCCCCTGTGATCTTGAATTGGAAAAGCGTTTCAGAAAAGGAAAGAATGAATGAATGACTTGTTACAATTTTTCCCATGCCTGGTTTCACAGTCAGGTGAAAATAAGGAGAATAAGTAATAAGTACAGCAATGAAACCCTCGCTGGCTTTCAGTCCAGAGCTCCATGTTTAGAACCAAGGTACAACCAAGGCTAGGTCACTAGGGGCATCATTCACGGGAATACCCAGAGTGAGTTGAAACAGAGTTAGAACCTCTTTTTGAATTTATAGATTTCTATATAATCTATATAATGTAATTTTTTTCACTGTCAGCAATTGCTCATGATTTTATTCAAAACTGAATTTTAACATTACTAAAGAGCATTAACATTTTTCATGGCAAGAAACACTTTCCGTTGGTTTTGTCATATAACAGATTGATAATGTAATATTTTTGCTGCTTTAAAAACAAACAAACATGGTAAACAGTAAAGAATACTTAAAGTAACTGCTAATGTCAGGATATTACATATACATCCTTCTTCTGGTCCAAGAAGGTACAAATGAGTAGATAACAGAATCTTTGGTAATGCGCATGGTTAAAAATTCTGCTATTTAATTTACAACCCAGTCCTGGCCTGATTAAACAGTGGCTGTAGTTTATTCAGATGGAAATCTAGAGTAAAAGGACACGTACCTACCCTAAAACATGAATATAAATCATAGCACAGAGTTACAACATTAAATTATAACAATATAGTAATGGAGCACGATAGGAAACAAGTGGCTTTTTGTGTCTATAGTTAAGAATGTAGAGCGGAAGGTTGCTGGTTTGAGTCTTGAATGAAGCACTGTCACCCGTCAGTAAGGAATTTCTTTGGGGAATAATTGGCTGTATGACTGGGCAAAGTGAATACTGAGTTGTGAAAATCATCCTGGATGCGGATGTCTGCAAATGAATAATGTAATAATAATGGAGTCACAACTGAGTTGAAGCAGGAACTTTGGTCCTCATTCTGAAATAACACAACATTGTACTAAACATTGCCACCAGGCAATGCAATTGCCAGAAGCATTCAACGCGGACAACGTACGCTTGTTTTGGTAGTTGGAGATCTTACTGTAAGTTGTATGATTAAGCCCTAATCCTTGGGCTTCCAAGATTATGCACTTTTATTTCCTTTCATTTATATAGCTTTTTTTTTCTTTTCTGGATGAAGGTCTGTGGTAATGCATAATGTGTTAGTTAATTGAAGATAGAATATGAGAATTACATATCCCAATGACCTTTCCTGCGGTGAAAGTGAAAGAATGGTTTTGTGCTTTACAAAGCTTTCAGAAAGAGGGGGGAAAGCGCCAGCACCCCCCCCCCCCCCACTTCGCAATAGCAGGGTTTTGATCTTGAGTGGACCGTGCTCAATACAATTTAATAATACAGATTGAAGGGACAGAGGGAGAGACAGATTTAACTATTGGTACTATATTAAAATCATTTGTGGTATTGAGAGACCATGACGTATAAATGCCGACCAATGTACTGATAGGCACTTGCTGTGATTACATCAAATGCTGCCAGCATAGACACGTCCCATCGCAGGAATGTTTAAAAAAAGCCAAAATTATGTTCTTCTAACAACCAGAAGCTTTTCAAATGCATATTAAACATAATCCCTTTGTTACATCGTTGTGTTGTTTCCTTCACAGCAGGTGAATTGTCTCAGATGGGCCTGACCATCTTGGATAAAGATGTCTGAGAAAAACACAACGTTGGAGCGTTTTACATGTGGCTTTTCAGTGAAGGTGTGAAGCTTTGTGAATGAAGAGCTCTTCCTTAGCAGAAGTGTTGCTTCTCTGCACTCACACTCGCACACAAACAGCCTCTCAGTAGGCCCCGGTTTAAAGATTGGTTTATGATTGGAGGTCTAGGTGACGCGCTGTGTGGAGATATTACGGGGTCCAGGGAACGGATCAGTTAAATGGCTGCCTACAGCTAAATTATAAAGCCCTCCGCGTCCCCTGTTTCCAATCACTGGACTCTCCATTGCATTAGATCAACCGTACGTTGCCCAATTCACTCTCTCATTTACTCCTACTCTCTTATCGTCAGTAGATATTTTTGGGATTGTTTTGAGTGCATGTCAGGCCAGCACCACAGTGCATTTTCTGGAAAGCAGATCAATCCCAGTGTGGCTGATTTGTTTCAATTAAGCTGTTGAGCAATGATATTGGACACCACTGGAGCCGCTGTTGCTCCTTGGAGGCCCGGTCCCTCCGGGCCAGCCGGTGGACGCCATTGTTGTCACGGAGCGATTTGGCTGATTAAATGTGAACGTAGGGGCACCAGTTCAGCGGGCTCTGAGTCTCAGGGATGGTAATTTTAATGCAGCCCAGGGACCGGTTTGCATTCGTTCGCTGCTGGAGCCCTCTGGGTTATTTACTGTTTAATAAAGACGAGTGAGTCTCTCTGCCCATCATTCACCCAGACTTGAAGCCAGGGGCTGGGACAGAAGTTTATTTTTTTTTTTATTTTTATTTTTTTTATTCTCTTCTACTGTTGAAGGCTTTTGTGTGTTTGATTGAAGACCCCTTCAATGGCGATGGCCAGTCGTAACTTCACAAATGCTATTACTTATTGAAATATTGAAATAGTCCTCTTTGTTGTTTTAGCTGCATTTCAAAAGTTTGTTTCCGATTCTCGTGGAATTCTTTTTTAACATGTTACATGCCAATGTACACACAACTGGATGGTAATAGAAGCTATATTTCAGTGGTCAGTATCCATATCTTTTGTGATAACGGGTAGAAGTGATGTCTGCTTTATGTTACTGTGACTAATGTGTTTTGGCTCCCTGGATTTAGCCCAAGATGATGGATGTTGGGATAATGTACCGGCACACAGAGTGGGGTTGATATTAATCATCTAAATTAATCACCTGGCCGTCATGGCTCTGTCCATCTCACTGCCACTTCAGGTGAACGAGTCAATGGGTGACTTACTTCTTCCTAATGCGACACACTAATGTGGCCTGATTTTTATTTGGTTAAGGGGCTCCCAGTATCAGTTTAAGCTTTTTAATTGCTGTTACACAAAGGCTTTTATAGTATTTTAAGATGTCATGACAAAAAACTTCACAAAAAGGTTTCTTGACTGGTTTGATTTTATATATAGAATAATATGCTTATTATATGCATAGACTGCAGATACAGTGGGAGAGGATCAAGGGATACTTTTATTTGAAGGTTTTATTTCTAATCACGGTGACTTCCATTAATTAATTTTGTAAAGGAGGGATATACGTACATTCTGAAATAGGGGTTTCTTGTGTTTTTGCTTTGCTTTGCAGATACAAAGATGACAATATATATTTTTTATAGAAAATTTTTTTATATGTTAGGTATTATCAGCGGAAGTAATTAATTCAGCAATATACATGCTACCTCAGTAAGAGCTTGTGTCTCAACTTAAGTCAACAGAAATTAATTTCAGTGGAGGAAAAAGCCAATACAATAGGAGAGTTCCTTTCTTTATCATCCACTTCAAATCTATTGTAAGTGATAAAGTTGAAACTGATGAAGGATTCAGAAAAGATTGAGTTTGTATAGATTCTGGTGTTTATGGATATTTACTCTCTTCCTGAGTAATTGAGTATTAAAAATGTGAGCTTACCTAATGAATTGTATTCATGCTTCCTAGTATAAAATATGGCCAGGGGTGGCATTGCCTTGTGCCTTGTGCTTGAATAATTCAGATGTTGAATTTCAGTCGTGCGCAGTGTATTTTGAGAGATTTAGGCAGGATCACCCTTATTTAATTCGTATCTGATGAGGATCTAAAAGGGAAACGCTCTTGCCTTTGTCTGCTGCAATTCATATTCACATCTCTGGTCTATAAGCAGAGGTCTGAGCCAAATCCTCCCCAGAACCCCTGAGCCCCTGGGTTGCATTTCGAATCGGAGAGATTCATTAGTTTTATCTGTGGCTCCCCAGGACTTTTCGGGATATGGGGGCCGTTAGTAGGCAGGTATGACATCTGGAAATGGCCCGATTTGGCCCGATTTGCAGGTTTATGTTTTATTCAACTTTATTCAACGGAAATGACAGAAGAACAGAAAAAATAGAGGTTGATAATAGTGTAGGTATGTAAGCTTTTATCTCCTCAGCATTGGATTCCGAATGGCCAACAACATCTTTATTATTGTCTGTGCCGATATAGCAGGGATTGTTATTGAACAGCCACAGCTGTGAGGAAACATCTTTCCTTTTGCTCTGAGTGTTGCTTGGGGGAAATAATTTCGGGTTTATGGGAGATTTTGCCGGCTTCTCCCTGTGATAGTGAACTTGTTCCATGTTCTGGTAGGCGATGAGAAGCTGATGGTCCAATTGGCTCAGGAGTAGTTTGCATAAATGGCAGTCGCCATTTAGTTTTGATTGAAAATTTGTTGTTTTTTGTTGTTTTTTTTAACAATGATAGCTAGGTTCTCAGCTCCCTCAGCCACTCTGTCATTCTGCTGTCCTTCCAGACATAACCAGCAGAGCTCCTCCAGGCTTCAGTCTGTTGTGGTGACCAAAACTGGAGACGGAACTTCTCAGAGCAGTGGGTGCTTCACCACAGAAAGGTCTAGGGTAACGTTAGAAACCTCCAAACTTCCTGGCAGATTTCCGATGCTTCCCAGATCCTGTCAGCCCGCTTAACAAGCCTTGACCTGCCCAGTTAAGCGGTGAATTGATTTTTAACCACAGTTCCCGAAGTACCGTTGTGATAGGAACAGAGATCATAATTCAGGTATCATTCTAAATTCCAGTGTGTTGAAGGTCCCATGTGCTTTTGATTGTTAATAGTTCTACTGGTATTTAATTACATATTTTTGAAGGTGGCTAAATGTAAGATATAAAAGCGTGGTGTGTTTAAAGGATAAAAGGTTTGTAGGACCAGAAATAATGACGTCGACGAGGATTGCAGTGGAATTAACCATTTCTTTGTATGCACTATTAAAATACACTATATATTTTTTAATTCACCATTTGATTAAATTGAGGTTTCTAAGGAAACAGTGAGGGGCTGACAAATACATCGGATAAAACCTGGATAAAACCAAGGGTATTAGCAACTATTGTGAGATCAAATTGAGTTAATCAGTTAGTCAGATAGAATATCCCCAAAGTTTAAATCAGCACTTATTAGTTAAACAAACGTTTAAAGATAAAAACTGCGGGTAGCCAATGGGCACAGTTCCAATGGATCGCTAAAACTGTTTTGTTTTTTTAAATTAAATATCCATAGAGTGATTTATTTGTTCCTGTAGTTAGTTAACCACTTCTTTAGAAATATGGTGAAGACTGACATTATTGTTTTAAATGCATGAGGTTTCGACAGAAATAGTGAGTACACACTGTGATCTGAACATTGACATGAAGAACTTTATTATTTATTTAATATTTTATTTTAATTTTCTGAACATTCAAAGCAAATTGTCCAAGTTGTAGTATCTTGTGACAGGTTAATCTTGAAGAACATAAGGGAGTAGGATAAAAGGGAGTAGGCCTAAACAGTGGGATTATTAATATCTGATATTGCATTCGCTGCAGTATCCATTTTCAAAACATTGTTATTTTCAAAATCAAAACATTATGCCTACGTAACACTTTTAAAATACTTTTTTCATTTAAAATAGAAAATTTGTACTGAAACCGAACCGAAATAGATACAGAACCGCAAATTTCTATTATACCCCTAATCGGAAGACAAGTTCCATTGAGATTTCTGCCGTCGTCACGGCGTGGGTTTTAAAAAGGAAGTGACCGACGAGAGCAGACCGATCTTTGTGCCCGGTTCACCATCAGGGACGGACATGAGTCTCCCCAGCTGCATGAAAGGGGGATAGGTTCTCTGTAATTAATCATAATCGTCAGTGCAGATCCGGAGGCGGCGTTCCTGCGGCGCATGGCTTCCAGCTCGTTAACCCCGACTGCGTGGCCCCAGAGGCCCGAGCCCGCTGAGCAGTGAAGAGTGGGCTTTGACATCAGCGACATCCGTGGCATGGATCAGTGGCGTGTACCCTCTTCCTCTGCCGTGGGTCCAAATCTTCACATGACCCAACACTCCAGTGCGCTGTCGTATATTCAACAGTGGGAACTTTTTTTTTAAGGGTTTGTTTTGGCTTGGTGTTTGTTTCCCCCTGCTTCCTCTTAAGCCACCCTTTAGCGTTGTTCTGCTGGTACACTCGGGCAACTTGACTAAGTTGGTGTAAAAATGATGCGACCATATCGATGTTTTATGTGCTTGAAAGCATGCCAGACAGGGCATTCTCTTTCCCTGGGCTCGTGTGCCGTCCACATGTATGGCCCTTGTCGCGCCGACAACTCCGCGCTGGCATTTTACACGTCTAAAGGAAGTTCCCTGAAAAGTCGCTTTTTGCGTGCATTGGCGTGTGTGACAGACCTTGGCAGTTTCGTGCGAGACGGAACGGGAAACGCTGAATAATGAAGGTCCATTAGGGAGCCAGCTGACTGTTGGCTTGCTGTACATCGAGTGCTATGTGCTGTCTCGCTGCCCTTTTGCCACCACTAATTAACCAATCACAGTTAGAGTTTGTGCTTGCCGTGGCCCTCCCGGGCTCGGTCTGTGTTTGTGAGGCAAAAGAGACCCGGTGGACCTGGAGTGTGTCCGTAGCTCTTATTACACTCTGTTTTGGACCCGAGGGTTCTGGGTTTAAACTGCAGTTGTGCTCTTTTGCAAAGAGGCATTGTTTAAATTACTTAAAATGCATCCATATAAAGTCACATACACTGGGGAGGGAATTTGAAGATTGCGATTAGTCTCGATTTAGGACGGTGTTGCACTTAGTAATGTAGATGATTGGTTAAGATCAAGGCTAATCAGGGTCTGTAAATTATTATTTTTATGTTACTTATAAGTAGCCTATGATAAGGATGTCAGCTTTTCAAATAAATAATTCAGAGAAATCATCCCCTGGGAAGTCACGTGTCAACAAACCTGGTTTGTCCCTGAACTCGCTGAAGCGAAAAAGGAGGAGACATTCCTTCTGCTAGACCAAAGGGCAATGAGCCAGGGTGCCACAGTAGATTCTGCTCCAGAGTAAAAGGTGGTTTTTAATTAAATGGTGTGAAACTTTGTTCTTGCAAGCATTAAAAATCAATGTTCCCAAATAAATAAATAAAACATTACGGTAATTATATTTAGTCTAAATATAAAATAATTGATATTACTATCCTTAGTGTCTTGTTTTGTGTTCATGGCTTGATGATGTGTTGAAGTTGCTGATTTACATAAACAGAGCAGCTGGAACGTGGAATGGATTTTGGGTACTTTTTATGTGTAAGCTCTTGAAGAGCATTCTCAGTCAATTTATTTTCCCCTTCTTTTTTTTGGAATGATCTGTCAAGAGCAACTTTGGACTGGATTTGTATTTTGCCACTAGGGGCAGAGTTGTTTAAGATGTAAGTACATCTAAGTCTTTCTTAGTCATTCCAGGGGTCATAGATTTGATGATGATTGTCACTAACATGTTTTTATACTGAGCAAGAATAGCTCCTTTCGCCCTCTCCAACCCAAGTCCCAAAGCATAGTCACCTGTGTCTGTATTTACTGCAAATCTACTTGACTCTGAATCTTATGGATAATCTGAAATTCAATAATTCACACCCCAGTGCAGCCCCCAGATTTGCATGTAAGTGCTTGTGCAAGGGATTGGAGTTCGCCAACATCTTGTACAGACAGACATTTTAATAACTAGCAGAGTCAGAGTCAAAGGGGAATATTCAGTTTTCACCTTGATCCAAGAGGAAGGGAGGGAGGTGCACAAGGGATATGGAGTTCAAAGACCCAGATTCCTCTGGGCATGTACCTCTCTAGGGCTGTAGACGGGCCAGTGCATCTCGCAGGCCAGCTCTCTGAGATGATAATTGAATTTCGTTGAGGGAAGGAGAGAAAGAGAGGAGGAGACAACGACGTTTGCAAAAACAAGCTGACAACAATGGCGGGAGACAGTAAATTTAGCCGTGCTTCCTGTTTATTTTTTTTTGCATGAGAGACCGTGTTGAGATTGCAGTGGTGGCTCTTAATGCCATGGTTATAGTCAATCAGAGAGTGGCTTGTTTGCAGGCGCCACGGCGTGCTGGAGCAGAGAGATTGGGCGGCTCTGCCGTGCGTTGCCCCAGCGTGCACCTGCTCCAAGACCCATTAAGCAAATTGGTTTGTTTCTTTCAATTGCTACTGTTTTTTCTTTAGCACAGAGCATCGTGCCATTTAGATGTGCGTGCGGTCGGTTTTCCTGGAATAACTATTGCTTGCTGGAGTCAAAATGAATGGAAAAAGACTGCCCTTTTATGTTGTAGTGGACATAGAGGGGAGAAAAAGTATGTTGCCTTCAATTATCGTAATGTTTATTTAATGTTTGTTAAAATATTATTGGCAATATGTATGTAATAAGGCAAAATTATCAGTGATATATCTGTCTCAGAACCAGCTCCTCCAGTCTGGTCCGCATGTTTATAATTACCTGTAAGATCCCAGTGTTTCCCTGGAAACAACAACCAAGTCTTGATCCTTGAAACTACTGCATTGTGTGTTTAGCATACCTTGAGATGCCATATAGTTTTCTAGGATTCTGCCTTACTTTGTTAATGCTGCTGGGTATACCACGAATATCTGAATACCTTTTACATATACCATATACGATACCTTTCCCTGGCATTGAACTCAGAAGTGAGCCAATCTGCTAAGTCTCTAACTTGCGCAGGCCTTGTTTCTATTTCTCAGTTACAGTAACGGGCAAGAAAAAATGACAGGACCCTTTCTGTGTGTTGCCTGACTTCACTCTTTAATTGCACAGATCTTATTAATGCATACGAAATGCAAAGGGCACACGCATTCCCCGTTTTTAGTGGTGTGTCCATGAGTTACCGCTCTTAGCTAGCCAGTTTAGCTAGCCAAGCTAAGATGGAAAGTTAATCCCTGAACTAAAAATGCCTAACGCAGTTACTGTAAAAAAACGCTATCACTCAAAAAAATTATATGACCCTAAAACTTAAAGCGAAGCAGGCTACACCAGTCAGAAGCACACAAACTAACACGATAGGCCTGCCAATGGAGTATCTGTTAAGTGTGATGTGAGAATAGCCAGTGCCCACCCAGCCACGAAGATCAGCACACCATTTTGGTATTGCCTCATTGGGATTGAGAAAAAATAAAAAACCCACTTTAATTTTACATGGCGCAATGTCTAACCTCAATAATTATTGTGTTGATCCAAACAAATGTGTATTTAATCATCCATTTGTACTTAATGTGTGAGAGAGGAACCACATCCCAACTAACTTTTCAATAAATGTTTGTACCTCTTGTGAGGTACAAACAGAAAGCTAATTAAAAGTTGAGACTTTCCCAGAGTTTCAGGAGACCAAGGAAAGAAAATGCCGGAGTGCAGGGAGTGAAGGCACCATACAATAACGCTCTCTTTGTGCTCTCCTGTCCGTGACGTCACCCATGGCAACTGCCCAGTCAGGAATAGCACCTCTGCTGTTCTGCTAGACTTGCTATGGCTTAACAGGGTTCCACTCTAAAATAACCTGCTGCATTTTGTTAGGTTTAAATAAAATAAATGTTTCGTTTTTAGACGTTTCAGCAGATTGGAGGTAACGAAGCAGACAGCTGCTTGGCTTAATTGGCAGGTTTATTTCGTATTATTTTATTTTGCTTGTGGCTATTTATGTCGTAATGGACCACGATGTCCATGTGTTTATTAAATGTAGAAAAAGGTTACTGCATC
>JAOVYW010052421.1:7849-23901 GCA_025775045.1 Hiodon tergisus | reverse complement strand
ATATAGCCTATAAAAGTGACATTTACTTTGTTTGGACTTCCTGTTTTCATGTGTTCCAGCACTTTGAATAGCACAAATGAAGCAAAGATGTGTGAAGGGTCAGTCTTTGTGAACACACAGCTACGTCCAGTAGTTATAACCTATTTTCCTTCATCTTTATTTAATGAGGGCATATCTCTGTGGAAATGTCATTGGGCTAAAATGCAAGTAAGTGCTTGTCAATTCACAATGCTATTTATTTTAGATTTTTTTGTGTCCTGGTTCGCAGTACAACCCGTGAAGATAAGACTGGGTTTAACAAACAAGCTTTCAAAAAAACATGATAATATATATGAGTGTGCATTCTTAGCTTTGATATATCCACTATAGAAATTAAGGATATTTGTCAGTGAAAAGTGTCTAAGCCTTGGAGTGTTTATATATTCCAGAGTAGAACCCGGTGACCTTTTTGTCCTTCAAATTTGCATACCATCCGCTTACTTCAATCTTAAGGGTGGAACCATCTGATCCCAACTGCCTGACTGTCAACTTCTTGTGTTGGCGGCAAAGCCAGACATCAATCAATCAGCTTTTATCAAAGTGGCTCTTTTTCCCCCTGTTTTCCTCCCCTTTCCTCCCCTTATCAGCTGACCCAGTCGTTATCCCACTTCGGGAGCTTAAACTTGATGACGGCCAGTGAGTGGCTGTGTGTGTGTATGTGTGTGTTCGTGTGTGTGTGTGTGTGTATATATATACACACACACATATATACACACAAAATGCACATGGACCTGTAACTTTGGACTACAAAAAGAAAACCTTCTGCATCAGGGAAAATATTTGGTGACAAGCATTCTCTTCTAGTACTCAATGTTTAAAAGCAGGGCCGAGAGTAGACTTAAGGTGTGGTGAATTATTATTCACACCGGCAACTTGTCATGATTTCAGCTATCAATGGGAGCCCAGCTTACATTTACACATATGCACATTGCCTGTCATGCCCATTTCTACTAAATGAATTTGGTGCAAACAGAAAGGGAAAGCAAGACAGTTACATGACAGGTCGACCTTAAGCTGTTACCATTGCTAGCGTGTCGCCATCAGAAGGAAACGTTACGTGATTAGCTGGTCCAACTGCTCTACATAATGGCAAAATGCGCAGAAATGCCAGCAGCTTCAACTGTTGGCTAGATTTACTTCCGGGTCAAAAATGCCGGTAACATTGCTGGAAATGATGGCAGAGCTTAAAGGTGTTGGCATTTCCTGCTCTGTGCAGAGACCAACAAATGTTGAAATTCTGTCAGTTTTTTCTACCAGGTTAAATGCTGCCATATATACCATAACAACAGTCATACCAGTTTTATAACCCACGGTGAGAATAAAATTAAACACCCATGGTGAAAATGTTGTCGTTTTACCAGAAGCAGGTGATGTTTCTGGAGCCGGTGGAAAACACAAAATTAGACTTTTTTGTAACCGTCTGGAAAACATGAACAAACAAAGTCTTTGCAATCTCCCAGGACGGGGTTTGGAACAAGAGGGTGTTACACAGGGGTAAACTGTTATAGTGTTAGCAGGGCAGGTCTCCGTCACTTCCAGAGCACTGCAAGCCATTGACGTTAACAAAGATCATCTGCTTTTGCTCCCATGAGTTCTCACGTCAAGTAGTGTCTACACTGGATGTGCTTTCAAATTGCTTTCAAATCTCAGCAAACACTTGATGGAATTTTTTGAGAAAGAGAGAATCTGATCATTCAAAACAAGGGCTTTCATCTACATGCAAGAAATCCAGTTTTGTAATCCCCTAGAACAGATGGATTGGATGATAAATATATAATTATTTCTCCCTATGTAGGGAAAAACTATTCCCATGTTCATACTTTCTTAAATCATTATTATTTTTTTGATTAATTTCTCTTTTTCTTATTCTTTTTAAAAAAAACCTTATTAAGATTATGTCATCAACAACCAATAAATGTCCACATAAACTGAAATTAGCTGAATACATGAACACTTCTGTATTATACGGTTATGGCAGAAGCAGAAAGCAACTTCAGCAGTCACACCTGCCTTCTTTGAAACGAAGTGAAGTTGCGCTATACCCAGACAAGAGTTCTACTTCAGCAATAGCCTTTAGACATCAACATTAAATCCTACCCCTCTGTTAATATTACAGTGTGACCCTCTTTTTGTCCCAGTCAATTATCCAGGAGTCCAAACCAGACTTCTATTTAGCCTAAAATATGAAGTTGCCTTGACAATCAAGGTGTGCACAGTCTTTATTGCCGTTTTGTATGTTTTACGACAAATAGATTAAGTAACAGATTATGTGCCTGATTGCGCAGTGAGTAGTTAATGCCAATATTAATCCTGACATACAAGGGATGAAACTATTAACGCAGAGCCCAAAAAAGACCAGAGTAACAGGGGCATGGTGGATACCATTTATATTAAATCTTTGTAATATGGAACATATGATTATGGTTTGGTAACGAAACTTGCTTTCTTCTGAAGGATTACTATAGTACAATACAGCAGCTGATAAATAAGCTAACACACTCGGGCATTCAAAGTGGCTCAGTCGTCAAAGACTGTGAGCACTGTGATCTGGATTTCACAGGTTCGAATCCAGCCCAGTTCATTAGCCAATTGAGACCAGGGGACACGGCGGTGGCACACAGTGGTGGCATACAATTTGCCAAGCTCTGCCCTGACTGTGTTGAAGGGAATCAGCAGGGTTTCTCCATTTGTGCCTTTGAAGGAAATGGCTTTAAAAAGCCAACTTTTAACGTACTTACAACCGTGAAATATTTTTGATTAGACAATATAAAACTATATATTGCATTTTTCTCAACTGATTTTACTGCCTCCCTTAAAATTTGACTAAAGCAAAGACCGAGGCATCTGGAATATTAAAAAGCGAGCCAAATAACAGGAGGCGGCGGTTGCTAAGCCTTTTTGGGCTTCCTATTCATTTTAAGTTTGGTTAATAAACTGAAACGCGTTCCAACCACGGTTGTGCTCAGTATCAGCCTTACAATCTAGTCAGAAGAAAAGGCGAAGTGGAACAAGACAAACAAATGACATTCAAAACAAAGTCTACTGGCAGAGTCATTCACGGAAGAGTCCGGGTTGCTGTGTAATCACACCGAGATACTGTGTAGAGGAACGTTTGTCATGTTAGCTAAACCATAAGTAAAAATAAATGTGAGCTCACAACTTAGGGCAAAAATATAGATGTTTCCTTGTTTTTACATTTTAATTTAACTAAAAATAATTTAAAACCATATGAAATAATACAGGGTTTTTAAATTTAGGGAAGTTATAAAATAACTGTAAAATTGTAACTGTAATAACTATAATTCCTGAACTGTGGAAACACATATTTTTTTTCCATATGAAAGAATCACATTAATCGAGTGTATCTGATCAACTGAATGGCATTGGAAATATGTGATACAGCATTTACAGTAAAACACAAAATTGTATTATTGGCAGTACAGCAGAAACCTTCAGCTAAAAGACATATTTCTGCTCCACCCACAATGTAAGCAGAAATATGAACACCACTAACAAGAAACGTGGTTAAGGGAGGTGGAGGAGCGTTGATGGGAATGCAGGGATAACTAACTGCTACCACTAATCACCTTCCACAATGCATCTGCAGTATTTGAATCATTGCTGTCATAAATTTGGCTGGACAGCCATGGAAGGCCTAACAGTCTGGACAGTTTATTGGCAAGTTGGCCTTGGGTGACAAGGCTGAGAACAACAGCAGCTAGCTGCTGGCTTGGGGAGATGGTCTGATAAAATTGTTCCCCCTGTACAAAAACATTGTCCTCCATTTAGACCTTTTAAATCAATAACTTTTCACAAACTTTTTGAATGACGATAAAAGTTCACAGATCCGTTTATCTTGTGGTTGACGACAACACCAACGAGTTTTCAAAGGGGGGAATCGTTACGTTTCAGATGAAGCAAAAACAAGAGGGATAAATCCATAATTTATCGCTGTATTATCGGGGTATCCAGGCAAGCTTAATCATGGAGAGCTGAATGACTTTTTTTTTTTTTTTTTTGCCTTATCGTCCGAAGTGCTGGAAAACGAAGAGCGAATTATCAGCCTGCTGCAGATTGCTAGGTTTAAATGTTAATGGTAATAATCGGGTTTCTGATGGTATATATTCCGCTTTATCTTCCATCATTATCTGGACTTATCGCCCAAGTCATCGGAGCAAATTAACGATGCTCTTTCAGCATTCCCTTTTCTATCGCCGCTATAAGTGTTCCCAAAGGGGGAAGGAATAAGCAAAATATTAAAATGTCGCATAAATCATAATTTTAGATAACGAGACAAAGTGTGCTGGAAGGAAGAAAAACCCGTGCTCAATAATCGCTTTGTCCTTTAGAAGGGCGGTCTGTTCTGGCTTTCGATATGATGTCTTCCTGGCCTCTCCATAGCTCCTGGGGTATGTGATACATGCAGACTCCTCGTGACCTTTCTCGGAGCTCCTACGAAGCGCATTAAATGTGCGCTGCCTCCACGCGAGAGTCTGTAGGTAGCCTAGTTCTTCGCGTCTGTATATATTCTTCATGTGATTTATCAACAACGCGCGGAACTCGGTGTGTCTGTCTTGCTGTTATTTTCCAAAAAAAATACCGATACAGCAAAGAATTGTAAAAACAAATATATATAGAATATATAACAAAACATATCAATTTAACGCTGATTTCCTCAGGACAAACGTATAGGCACAGAGAACATTTTTTTAAATGTCACTTGACACACAAACTACATTTTAATAACCATAAGGGTTAGAAGTTGATAATGAGACTTTATTTCTACATTTCAATAGTTAACGAGACATGGGTACACAACCAATTCCATTAATCTTAAACACTTCTAAAGTTCTAATGTCTGTGGACACCCAATGCAGCTTAAATGTTCTTAATTTTTGAATCATCAGAACTTTTTATGGACTTTTAAAGCGAGTGATAAAAATTATATTTTAAGCTATGATCTATAAAATGTAAGGAAAGGGCTGAATTCGTTGTGTGCTCCTTTCTTAACAGTTATGGGGGGGGGGGGGGGGTGTCAATTAGGACACTTACAAAAAGAGCCCCAGTGGACAATAACAATTTCTTTGATTTTGTCATACACACCCTTAGGTTAATAATGAATCAAATCGTGTTTGCATTTGGTTCCATAAATATAAAGGCAGATGAGACCGTCGTGTTTCTGACAAGAGAAGAATACATCATAGAACTGAAACCAGATCCCGGCTTAAAACTGCAAGATATACCATGAAACGGCACACTGCAGCTCTCGACAATACTACACAGAGTAACATATCTATTTTAATGTGCTTTTAAAACAACACGTATGCCATTTTTTTTCGCATAACAAAGCTTTGCTAACACTGCCCCGCGTCTTTCCGTTTACTCGATCATATATCCGTCGTCACATGTGAGGAAAGCCCTGTTTGTAGCCAAGCTTTTTAAAAATTTAAATCAACAACAGCCATAGTGCGTTTTCAAAAAGCCTAGTAAAAGCTTTATAATGCATTTGTACTAATTGTAATGAAATTAGTTATACTTCGGATTGGGATTAAATATTTTCACAGAATAAACACAAAAGGTGAGAACGATGGCTGCTCGAAATAAATTGACTGAAACAAGGTAGGCCTAACATCGAACCTTATCCGACTTAATTATTATGAAATAATTAAGATTCTCTTAAAGTCTAAATGTTTCAACGGCTGTTATTGGACTGTTGTTTATTCTTGAGCATGACAGATAGCAAGGACCACATCCTCGCAAATGTAAATCAGTACGTAGGTAGCCGATATATTTATGTTCTGAAAGTCGCTTTAGAGCTTAAAGGAATGTCAAAGTTTTATCACCACAATGACATATATCAATATATCCATATGCACAAAGTAGTTTATTCATTAGGAACCTCTGTCGAACTTTTAAAGTAAATAGTGTTAAATTCGCCTCATTGCAAGTTATAAACAAGCCGCTATAGCGCACTCAGTTCAGAAAAAATACAAATACAGCAAAATCACGCAACAGCGACGGTGTGTCAAGTGACTAGAAGACAAATTCCAGGACATCCAAAATAAAATTTTGAAAAAAAACTGACAACTGTTAAATTCTCATTCAAAGAAACTAAATTGCCTTGACTTCCCAGTGCCTGCCATTTACATCTGGTATTAACAGCAAGGGAAAAAATGTCAAACTTACGTTTTATTTGCCTTGGATTGCTCTGTTTCCTTCGGGACATATTCTGAGCTGGTCAGTGGATCCAGGTGAAGCGCTTAGTGGTGGAAAGGTTTAGGTTCATCCAGCCGCCAATCAATAGCTCGGATTTGAGATTTTAAAATAAAATAGAAAGAAAGGATGACGATGTTTGATAAAATCAGGTGTGCAGTCTTTCTGTGTCCGTTTTCCTCGATCCGTCCTGCCTGACTCTCTTCCTCTCACTCACTCCTTCTTTATCTCTGGTGTTCTCAGAGATGGGGCTGCACTGAGCTGCGATCCGCGCGGACTGACTGAAGGGGTGAAATCGTTTCGCGCTTTTGTTTAAAGATAAGAGTTGTACCTCCGCGGGTGCCGTAGTCGCAGCCATAAAACTTGAACCTCGTTATTGTTGACCTCTTGGGTGTTTTGCACAGTGGAATGAAATAACTTGTTGCTGATTTGGTGTATAAAAATGGCCGTTAAAGAACCGAACGAAGAGAGCCTCGTTTGACCCCATAGCATATAGCAATCATTTAACCTGGACCTGCACTACCGACCATCGGGTTATATACTGGTCCAAATGCTAGTAGGTAAATTACTGTACTGCTGAAAAACCGTTCGGCTGCTTTTCTGTTCTACAAAACGCACCGAATGAGTAAAATACATCGACTAAACAGCTTAAATAGGAGTAGCACGTAACACAGTTAAAATAATTTTACATAACCAGTCATTCAAGAATGTTTAGGTTATTACTGCAACCTCAGACCGTTTGCCGCAGTAAAACTAGAGGTACTCCTGAGTTAAACAACTTTAATGCCATTCCTCATAATGAGGATGGAAATATTATAATTCCCCTTTCACAATTATGGGAGAAGTTAATCAATAAAACACAATTAAAAATATTTACATAGCCCAGATTATTGCATTAAAAAGGTCCAAAGAAGAAAATTATATTGCTGCGTTTTTTAAATTATAAGTAGCCTAATCAATCAATGCGTACTAACTATGTGCGTATGCGTGCATCATTCTTTTTATGGAAAGTGTATATCAGCACCTTGTCTGGGACCAAATAAAAATGTGACGACCTGCTAATCGCTTTAAGATTTAGATTTATTCGTATTTTTTTATGAGCAGAAGAAATATGATGCTTACAATAAAATCTACCGAAAACGTTAAATACAATTTTTTCTAAATGTGATTTAGCGGGTTGCCAGTTGAAGTTTGAACAACTTGATATGTTGGGATCCTCTTAGGACTTAATTGGCATAGATTTAAAATTATTATGATGGTGATAATAATAACATGAGAATTGGTAGCATTAGTGCTATTAACTTTACACCATGTGATAACATAGAAGTCCTGGTTTTATGTGACAAGGAAAAACAAGAATTTGTGCTTACCGGACTGGGCCGTTATATATTTATATCAATAGAGACACAATTAAATCTGTACATGTAGGCATAGACACTCCAGCAACCAAATAACACACCACTTGCCTCATATACTTGAGACTGATATAAATATATATGTTATTTCATGTGGCTTATTTTTTTAATTGGTGGAAATTTGGGGGGAAAATACAACAGTTTTTAATATAATTGTTCTGCCTTGTTTATTTTTGTATTGTGTCAAAGCATTTATTTATTTATTTATTTTTACTGAATTGATCAAACTTTCTATATAACTTTAGATAACCCAGTGCTAAACAAGTAAGACGATTTGTGCAGTTCTGCATTTATTATACAATTGTTGTCTGCATATTTATTGTTTTATGTAATATGTAATGATTGTAATGAATGAATTACAATCTAAATTCTATTAAAGTCTATTACTAAACCTATTGGGATAATAATACCCATTGAATTAATAGAAAACAATATATCATCCTGTTTTGTAGCAGTTTTTTGTATTTTTTCATCATCATTGCTCATATTTTAAGTATATTTTTTTACACAGTCACGGAGGTTGGAAATAACCACCTTCAATTAACCAGTTGAACTGCCATGTAAAAAAAGCAAGTCACCTGTGAAATTGTCCTCTTAGATAGTTTCAGGACTTTAGAACTGGAGGTGGAACTTCAGGGTAATTTCAAGGTGTTAACATTTGAATTTCTCTTCCACAAAAATTTTTTTTAGATGTCGGAGCTAGTGTATTCCAGCAAAAATTAAACAAAGTAAAAGGACGGGTGCATTAAAAGGCAAATTATTTCCTACAGAAACACATCTGACAGTACAGCACCATGGGTAATGTAGGCTATTGTTTAATTCCATTAATCACAGTAACTTCCATTGGATTCTTTTGACCTGATGCATAATAATCCCACAGTGTTAGAGAAAACATTATCATTATTGTTGTTGTTTTTAGCTGCTGTATTGGCTGTCGTCGTTTTAAATAATAGTACTAATTCAAGTAAAGTACAGGAATTTCTTTAGCTTAACCACCAAACCTCACATGTCCATATAGTTAACTACTACTGCGCGCCGTTCCCAAAAGGGTTAACGACCTTAACTTAAAATGTCCCTTTAAAAACCTTTTTTTAAAGTACCATAAAAAAACATCTTGCTTCGTAGCATGAGTTATTTATTTTTTTCACTATCATTGCTCATATTTGAAGTATAATTTTTTTCTTACACAGTCACAGAGGATGAAAATAACCACCTTCAATTAACCAGCTGAACTGCCATGTAAAACAAGCAAGTCACCTGTGAAATTATCCTCTTACACAGTTTTAGGACTACAGGATAATTTCAAAGTGTTGACATTTGAATTTTACTTCCACAAGAAAAGCTAGGCGATTTTGATGCTGGAGCTAATATTGCCCAGTGAAAATTATATGAAATAAAGGGAAAAATTGAAACATTCTACAGCAATGTAGACATCTGATAATAGAGGACGAAGGGTGATACCAGTCTTTCACCCTATTGCATAATAAACCAACAATGTTACAAAACATTGCCATTGTTGTTGCTGCGACTGTTGTGGCTGTTGTCGTTTTAAATTACTGCACTAATTCAAGTAGAGTAAAATAGTTCAAGGAAATGCTCCTCAAAAGTAGAACCTCCAACATCCAAGTCTGTATACTTAACCACTATGGCCGACTATTCAGTCTGAATATTTCTTTAGTTTATTGCTTAATATTTTGATGTGTGACCTAGCCAGCTGTTACATTTACGTACAGATGACTCATTTAGAGTAACGGGAATTATATTGGGATCATCCAATCCATAACTACAGCTTATTAAATTTGAACAATAAAACACAACACAGTGTTATTAGCAGGGCAGTTCCACCCATATTTCCTTTCCTCTGATAGTAACAATCAAATCAATTGGTAATAAATTATTTCGCTTTCGTTGATTTTTTATTTTTTTTGTCAAAAAAGTGGTACACTGACCCCAACAACTTGTAAGTCTCAAAAGATTGCATACTATAGGTCTGTGGGGAGTTTGCTTTCAGGTGAGGCTGATTTGGAAGTAGGGCCTGGAGGTTTCTGCTGCTCCCACTGTTTTTTGATGTCACCTGTTACCCATCAGCTATGCCCCATATATCAGTCTTCACTGAGCGTAACAGTTTTTTCCCTCCTGTAGCACTTAATATATTAGCCTATTTGCTCCCGGTTGACTGTGAATATTGTAAAACTATCGCAATAATTTAAATCTCCCATCAATTAGGCCATCCAACATTGATAGATATCAAATATTACCTTTATATCATTTTCCTTTTCCACTAAGATTTTCACAAATGCATGGACAATATTACATGCGTTACAAATAGGAAAAACCCAGTGTGGTTGTGTGGCCAGAATCACCGTAAAAGTACAACTTTATCCTTTGTTTCCTAAACTGGGAATCGCCAATGATTATTTCCAGTTTTTTCGGAATAACCAATTTTGCTAATGCATCTCTGCATGTTGTCATGACTCCCACACAGGGAGGGTGAGCAAGTATAATTAGTCTCCTCTTCTCCCAGTCGCCATTGTGCTACCCCTCTCTTTGCCACTTTGCTGCTACGCACCCCAGTTCAGCAGTTCAGCACCGATTGGAGGAGAGGCACATCCCTCTCGACGGTACTACAAGCCTGCTTGCGCCCAGGAAGACTGTAGGCGACGCTTGTTAGAGACAAGCTGAGAGTAACCCAGACGATTTACCCTCTCCTGCTCACAATTGGCTAATGGCATTAGTTGGATTTAAAAACCACGGCCAAACTCCTTTACCAGCGCCTTTACCAACTGAGCCGGTCCTTGATTTCATATTCTTGCAAACTTATACGTGAATCAGATTAAAAGTGCCTTTAAACTACATTTCTCCTGATTGCACCTTTCGATTACGGAAGAATCAGAGACAGAATGCAGGGTAGTTTGATTCTTAATGTGACATCAGTGTTGGAGCTTGAAGATCACTGATTTGCCATTGTGTGAGCGGTGGGCGGATGGGATTGGCCAGCATCCAGGGGGAAGTGAGGTGCGTATGGTCAAGGAAGACAGCTGAGGGAGTGAGCAGTATCATGACTGGCTCCGCCCATCCTTCTGGCTCTAAGGGGACTGAAGGACTAATGTGGGTTGGGGGTGAAAAGACAAATACAGTTAAGTGTGTGTGTGAGAGCGAGTGTGTGTAAACATGGCTGTTGTTCTTTAAAAATAATTGTACTCTGGAGCTCAGAATATCAATTTCTACTCTGCATTACTTGTCAAGGAGGAAACTGTTTAAAAAAAAAAAAACTTTTCAAATTAATTGAATGAAACGTTTTGAGGGCCTCCCAGGAGGCTGGGAGCCCATGGTCCAGAGAACACAGGTTCGATAGCAGTATCAACAGAAACACTAGCCTGTGGGGGCATCATGATTTACTGGTGGCAGTCTTCCTCGGGTTGGAAGGGCATGTCACAATTTTTTTATCAATCATGCAATTTTTAAGAAGTGCTGCCTTCAGGAAACAAACAAAGATGGATTTTAAAAATTTTCCTTATTAAAAATTATTTTAATAATAAAATATATTTCATTTTGTCAGTGTCCAATAAAATCTCTCCCATGTAGCACATAATCAGGGCAACCGTTTTTGGAACCTTCTTTTCGTTTGGATCAGCCTATGAACGACACACATTTTATCTGAATATTCAGATGAATTAAAAAGAACCTTCATGAATTGCAAAATACATTGTGTTTCTGGCTCTACATTTTGACAGATTAATTGCCCAGAATTACAGCTGCAGCCAATTATTATTTTTTGCAATACCCTAGCTGGAACTGCCACAAATATGTACAGAATAGGTGATTAATCTATAATTATTGATTGCAATGGCTAGCACATAACAGTCAGGAAAAGTCTTGTTAATTATACATTTGCGATCTGTCCACTTTAACGTGACAGGTGTAACATTTATAGCATGTCTCCCTGTCGTTATTATTCAGTCAGGGTTCTCGCACTTTTATTCTTAGTTTCAAATTAAGTATAACCCCCTGTTATTTTTGTGTTTTTGAAAAACAGTTAGGAGCGGCACACCAGTAAAATGGTCTATATTTAAATTCACCTGTTTGCAAAAAAAAAAAAAAAACACAATATACTTGTTCCTAAAGTATATAGGTCCAAATCATTTTCCACATTATCTGAATTTATAGTACATTATTTCCATGAATGAATATAAACATTCATAAAATTTGATGTGCTTTAAACATTAACGACAAATCTCGTCCACGCAGAACATCTGCCAGCCTCCATGCAAATAGCAGAGCGATTCTTAATGGCGAAACCATTGATGGAAGCAGATAAAAAAAAATATTAAATATTCAGGCATTCTTTATACCCGATATCAAAGGCTTCCAGATGTGGGTAACTGGAGTTGTTATCTTGCAGGCAAAGACAGGCATTGAATGAAATTCCTCTGAATTTAACCACATAAAAGTGTTTTATGCGATGCAAATGGATGGTAATTCTTTTTTTTTTTTTTTGGAGCATGGCGGCATGGAAACTTGGCAATGAACCCTATCGTTCGGGGACCTGAATTCCGCAAACACAGGAGAGACTATTTTGATTTGCCTGTCTTTCCACATTAGATGCTTCGATGCAAAATTAATCCCTTTTACAATCTGAGCCTTAAATTTGAGGATTTCCTTTTTTCAGGCTATCAATAAGTTCCTACAGAGAAGAGGATTCTTTCGCTATTCAAGCATGCGCGGGTGATAACGGAAGAGTTGGCGTGAAGAGAGGCAAAGATGGATTAATTATGCAGCGAACATGGAAATTCAGCTTATCGTCGTTCGGCAAGGGAGCCAAACTCACATAATTAGAAAACGAGGATGAAAAAAGAAAATAACAATGGAATGGCACCTTCCAGCCCATCATCTTACAAGTCAGATTTTTCCTGTAATTAAAAAGTAACATACAATTATGTGCCTATCTTATGCAGACTACGAGTGGGTGTACATTAAATGATTGCGTTGGAGAGTAAGGGTCGTGCAGAAAGACAGGGAATAAGGATGGTTCAGACCTCTTTGTAACCCAGCTGTATGAAGCAGGTGCCCTGTCTTGTATGATCTTTTTAGATATAAAAACTTTAAAAAAATTAAAATTACCAACTTTGTGTGCATATGCTTGATGATGGAAGGCTGGTAGTAAATCGGTCAGTCAATGCTTTACTCAGCACTAATCTCTGATATCTGGATGTTAAATTTTAAGTTTTACGGAGACTTAATTACAGAGTGACAGAATCGATTTGGTGTTAATATATGATCTGACAATATTCCAACTGGTCATATGATCTGCAATCTTCCAGGACAAACTTATGACTTCCTGGTTGTTTCTCCAGAAAACCTTAAGAAATTCAGTAGGCAGTGAGACCAATATGAAGGCAATGTTATACATACACACATACATGAATCTGTGCTAAAAATCTAAGATTGAGTTTTTACTGCAATGGTATTGGCATTGCCCGATACCTTATAACTTCACATTTAGACATCACAGTGTTGGAAAGGGACTCCCCACTTGTGCCACCAGGTTTGCCTAACCTGCTTCTGCCTTTTGCAGCATAAATGTCACTGAGGGCCTCTCGCAGATGACAGGTGAAATCTGTCTCTTTCGGGCTTCACGCCGAGCTGCAGGTGATGCCTGACTCGCGACGGGGCACCCCTCTGGGAGTGGCCTCTGCCATGGTCCCGGTCGCAGGTGGCTTCCCCTCGCCACCCACCTAGGCCACTTGTACGTGAGATGACGGGTATTGCAGGAAGTGACTCATATCTCCCCCATCTGTGTGAGAGTGGTCTCAGGCATAGAGAAACCTGGATCATTGCCACTTTTTCTCCCCTGTGTTTCTCACTTCTGTAGGCAGACAAGCAGACGGCAGGTCCTTGTGGTTACCTACCATTCATCATGTTTTTCACTTAGTTTCGTACCTGGAAAAAGTGGTTAATCTCTAAATATATGGGGGAAGACAAAGACGCAAGACTGAAAAGCAACCATTGCCATGTTAAATTAGTTTGTATCGTATTGGAATTTTTTGTAGTTGATGGAGAAAAACTAATGTTGTGAAAAAGCCGTGGTCGGGCATGATGTACAGAAATGTTATAATTTAGATTTTTTAAATGTTTTTTTGAAGATTTAAGAATTTAGATTAATACCTTAATATGTTAATATTTCAATGTTTTAGAAAGTAACATGACAATACCATCTGAATGCCTAAAAAATATTTGGAAAGGCGTAAATCAACTATCTGGTCGTGATTCTGACTGCTCATATTATGTTTATAATTATGTTTCAGGTCCAGTAAATTCTATATCTATATGGTGATTCTGCCAGCCTGAGTGAGATCATTGTTATTAACTCATCAAAATTATCCTGTAAAATTGCCACTTCGAGTTGAGAATGCAGTCATTCGAATGGCTCCAGAATGCGACACCAGATTCACCTCTCCGCAAAATCCCTACAATCTGCCAAGAAGGAAACTGAAGGGGTCAAGCTGCCTTTGTCTAACGCATTGCAACAACATTGTACAACAGGATCTGGATCTGAGGTCTCGGGAAACGCTGCAATATACCTGATCGTAGATCTTCAATCCAGGAACTACAGAGGAATATGACATCAAACACTTTGTGTACACAAGTGTGCTAATGGTGTCAAACACGAGTGGGCCATCATACACTGCTGATAGGGTGCATCCATCAGGCTTATTTGACTTTGCCATGACTGTCGGTCCAGTTTAATTTAAGACGATGTCACCTCATATTTTTAATACATTTAAATGCCCGTCAGATAGATACTGTCCTGTAAGTAACAAAAAAGGGTCACCCTGAATTTGCAATAGTCAAAAGTGTGGAGGAAAGCCGTGACAGTTTGTTGCAGTACAAAAAGTCAGCAAAACAATTTAAGTACATCTATCGGTCCCCGTTAAGTAAAATACAACAGCTTTTTTTCCCTTCATGGACTCTTTCTCAATTGAATTACATAAAATCCAATTTGTCAATCCAATTTGAAAATTGGGCAGAGGCACATTAAAAACCTTCAAATAGGTAATTGTGTTCCGGCACAAACACTGAAGGATTCCATTGTTTTTAAAGCCTACTGTCTTGCCAACATTAGAGCCCTCTCATTAACCTTTAGCTTGATAATTTACTTAATTACTTTAATGCTCTGGCTGAGAATTCCCATCCTAGAAATTACTCTTTTTTTCCCCCTTCAAATTCAACAAACAATCTTAAATGCCTCAAAGGGCGTTTGGCGGCGAGCAAAGAGTTTCGATGCAATGCTCCAGTAAAACGGAGGCTAGGCTGCGGTTGACTTAGCGATTACTTCTGCCTTGATGTCAGCAGAAAACCATTTGTTTTGTGGGTCAGAGAGACAACGTCTGACCAGAGCAACATTGACTAAAAAGAGCTTTACATACTTTTGTCTGTGGCTGGCTCCAAATTGTGGGCATTTGAGAAACCACAATTTGATCGAAATGAAAAGGTTCTTTCTTTTAAAAATATCTAGCTCAGACAAAGTTGTCAGGCAGGCTGTTGCCTTATGAAAGTCTTCATCTCTCCTCTACATTATTTACCATGCTTTCACATGAAAGAGCGACGTGGCTGGCATCTTCATTGTCAGTCCCTCTCCTTCTCTGTAGCTATCTGCTCTGCTTTGGTAAGCGACGTAAAGAAAGACAAACCGGTTCCTTTGAATAACCTGCTTTTCTGGTGTAGTGTCATCGGTGTGAAAATCACTGAAAAAATCTTTCTATGAAGTGAGTACTTTGCTTCCACCTAAACCGGACCGAAACAGAATTAAATGACGTCCAGTCTTTTGCATGTCATCATCCAGACCTGTATTTAATGAGTGTTAGAGGGAGAAATTGGACCTGGGTGATGAGACATACGCTGGAAAGCTACACAAACCTACCTCCTCTATGGCTTTAACGTGACATATTGGGTTCATAGAGATTAAGTGTTGACTAAAACAGGATGCAGATGTGTTTTGCAGAGCATCCAGGTGAGGAAGCAGCTATTTCCCAAAAACACACTCTAAAAGGAAATGCCGGCATTGTAGGCACAGCAAAATCCGGAAACTAACAACATGGCATGCTCAGACACGTTGCCCCCCTATGTGCAAAGTTTTCTAATAAGAAAGGAGTGGAACATTTTTATGCTCAGTTTTTGAAATCCAGAATGAGTTTTAAAAAAAAAATGTTTTTAATGCACATCCCCTAAAACGTTTATTAATATGTGCATAACTAAAATAACTGGAAAATAACTATATATTTTTTGTATGTATAATTTATAATATTTTAACACTTTTGTACAAAATTTCAAGTATCTCCCATGTTATAAAAATACATTGTATTGTCCAGCTAAATGTAAAATTAC
>JAOVYW010052391.1:2218-15445 GCA_025775045.1 Hiodon tergisus | reverse complement strand
ATACATATATATATATATATACACTCATACTAAATTATACTGCTACAATGCTACAGTGTAGTAAAAGTAAAATGAAAAATATATATATCACACACCACACAAAAATATTCCCAAAAAACACTTAATTTCCCACCCCGATAATGAGACAATGCCTGGGCTAATGTACCACTTTGTGTGCCAAATTCTTACATTGCTAACCACTTTTTTGTAAAATAGTGTCATAAAGCTACTTTAGGTTTCTTAAAATTGCACCAAAAATAAGTTAATTTGAAAGAAGAATGCTGAAACTAGAAGTTTAGACATTTAAGAACTAAAAACATATTCTCGGTGTTATCAAACATTATTGTTAGAGACACTACATTCACAACTAGGACTAAACACTCACCTCTCCTCAGAGTTATACAGCCGAGCCAACCCAAAATCCGCAAGCTTAATCTGCCCCCTGGTGGACAGACAAAAATGACAGTTAAACAGAAATTCAAAATAGACGAAGGACCTTCGTTAGGTAGGAGTATTGGGTTGGACCCTCTATTAAATCTATTGGCTACTTACTTTGCAGATGATAAAGGGCAAATAATATATTAATATAATAATATTTTGGATTACAGACGACTATTATGATGAAATGCATATGAGGAAAGTCCATTACTCCAAAAAAAAGAACCAACCAGAGAACAAACTAACATTTTCACATAAAATGGGTCATTTTTGGCAATGAAAATGGCCCAAGTTGGTCGTACAAAGACCTTCTGTACAACCCTTAAATGTAAAGGTTGTATCTTGAATTAATCATAAGTGACAGCTACATGAAAACTCATCCAAAACTAACTTGTTGTTGAGCAGGATGTTGGAGCATTTAATGTCCCTGTGGAGGAAGTTCTTCTTGTGGCAGTAGTCGAGGCCCTCCATCAGCTGGCGCATGAAGGACTTGATGTGGCTCTCGTTGAAGTGGACCAGGCCCGACTCCAGCAGACCCATCAGGTCGTGGTCCATGTACTCAAACACCAGGTAGAAGGCCCCTGAGAAAGCCGGGGAGGGGAATCGTGAGCGACAACGGAAAAATGAAAAAACACAAAAAAGGCATGAATGATGGACACAGACAATCACTGAGATAAGTGATGCAATTTCGAGAGCCACATTACAAATAACACTAAACCAAGAGTCATATTTTAGATGACTAAGTAAGATCATCATCAATAACTAGCAAGCTGAAGATATTTCAGGACAGCGCTGACCGGCAGGGTGAGATTCATAGAACCAGAAGTTATGGGGAAAGGTAACAAGCAAATGTTAGCTAGGCTAGCCCAACTAACGTTTGCAATAGTTATTACTCGACAGCAAGCTAACTGAAGCCTCCCTTTCATTACATGAATGTAATGCAAATGTCTGATGATGAGACGGTAAGCGTTTGATGGCTAAAGGTACCCTTGTCGTTCTTGAAGTCGAGCGCGTCCTCCTTGTCGGTGACTATCTCCTTCATGTTGATGATGCTCTTGTGATTGAGCTGCCGCAGGATCTTGATCTCACGGATGGCTGTGATGGGGAAGCCCTCCTTCTCGTTGTCCAGCCGAACCTTCTTCAGAGCCACCATCTCAGCTGGCGGACAGAAGACCACAATCATGAGCAGAGTGAAGCCAGCTTGTTACTCAGCTTTACATAATGTTACTGCAGTAACCATGCAACGATATGCAAGAATAATTCTCTTGGGACAAATTTAAGTCAAAAACGTATACAGCCGACAAGTAAAACTGAACCTTGATCACAATAACCAATCCCAGTCATTTAAAGTGCTAAAATATAATCAAAGCACACCTGCTTGTATTTTAATATGGCTGTGTTGTAATTGGACCATTCCTATAAGCATTATTTTTAGTAAGAGTAGCACCACTGCTAACATACCAAGAAATTGGACAACCCATTTGTGTGAGAATGATTTTCAGGGAGGAGGCTCTCACCAGTGTCTTTGTCCTTAGCCTTGTACACCTGTCCATAGGTGCCCTCTCCCGTGATGCCAATGATCTCAAACTTGTCCACGCAGCGCTTCCCCCAGTCAATCTCGGTCTCTTTGATCTCACCAAACCGGGGGCCACAGATCCTACGGGACAGAGACCAGACCAGAGAACAGGCGGTGGTACTCGGCAGAAACACTGGAACTTGACAAAAGCATATACCACATATAAAAAAAACACACACAGATACCATCATTTTATTTCTGTAAAAGAACCCTTTATCCCGAACAACTTGGATAGCCAGCCGCAGGGGTAGGAAATTGTTCTACTTAAAACATGAATTAGGCCAGAGAATGTACTAAATTACCACAGATGACTCCAGGCACTAAATTAGAGACTCCTGTAGGATGGAGGAACCCCAGGGACAGGCTTTTTCAGCCCCTTTGTTACAGTTTCACATTGTATCCATTTATATATTCACCCAGGCAATTCCGTGTACCTTGCGTGTGACCGGTAACCAAACCCAGTTCTGTTTAACCACCACGACTGTATTAACTGTAAAGACAGAGGCCACCAACTGAGGTAACCGCTTGGCAATAATGGAAGGCAAAGGCGCTTACTTGGGCCTGCGGCGGGCCGTGGGTGATTTCTTCTCGTCAGGGGAGCCGGGGTCGCCCCCAGGCAGCTCGGGCGGCAGTGGGAGGTCGCTCAGGAGATGACGGGGCTTTGGCTCCACCTTCTTCTTCCCAGGACGGGGTGGCAGGCAGTCTTTCAGGCTGCATTCAAAACAAAAACACGGACGAGGAGCGATGACTGTCGCGGAGGGCAGTGTAGCAACCTGTTCATACATTTGCAGGGATGGAAATAATTCTGTCTCTATGGCAATCTGCGACTTAAATCTGCTTTGCATAACAAAACCTGCATCGTAAAATGTTTTTAATATAGCTTTGTAGCAAAACAAATAAGCACATTCACGTCAACTATTAGCATCCCTGCTATTGCATGAACCAAAAATTTTTTTTATCCAACACTAAAATAACTTTATACATATATTATTGAAAAAACCCTGTTATTCTGCACTGTCCCTGACTCCACAAACCCCGCACTTTTCCATTATGAAAATGTGAGAGTAACGCACAGCAGAACTCCCACAACCCAATGCATTACTGCCCCTATGTGTCCCTAATAGAAACAATGTGTCCATTTGCTTTCCCTGTACCATGTTTAAAACAGTGTATGCAGCCTCGTGGCACAGGCGAGTAAAACCACAGAACAAATCTATGTTAACTAAATCAGACTTTAAAACTAAGTCATACATAACAAAAAAGTTTCTTGTGGAGAAACTCTTCCCATCACTAAACACAGACAAAACTGGTTCAAAGGGACAGTGTTTTTCACGACAGGAAGTGAGATTATATTTTAGTTTCAGTTTCAACTGCAGCTAGCCTCAAATACAAATAACTAGTCAAAGTAGGTTTCAACTCCTACATAGGTCAAAAACAACTAGGTCGACAAGCTGAAATCAGATTTTCGTAGCGAAAGGTTAATTTTGCCTTACATGACAGCCACAACCCCCCCACCCCCCATAAACCTGTCACCTGATCCCTCTCTTAACTTCAGGAATGTATTTCGACACACGACTACGCAACTCGGACGGTGAAAAATAAAACCAAACAAATGGCATGACTCAGCACCCGTACTGCAAAGTCACAATATGGCAACCCATTGCCTTCTAATGATTTTACCCCAAACCGTTCATTTGGCTTAGTGTGTCTATACAATACAAAACAAGCATTAAACAAATATGACAGGGCAAAATGGTATCGGCGACCATGTTGCCGACTTCTCCGGGTTTTACCAGGCTGCCGCTTACTCACCTGTCTACTCCTTCCAGATGTTCCAGCAGGGTGGGAGGTAGGGGGAGGGAGGCCAGTGTAGAGATGGAGGAGGCAGCCACGCGCTCTTTCTCTCTTCCAGCCGGTCCTGACAAAGCGGGTTTCCTTTTTTCACGTAGCACTGCAGGCATGTCTTCCTTCACCTTGGCATCTTTAATGGGCTGAGGGGGCAACGCTGGCCTTTTGGGGACCACCTCAGGCGGGGACGGCGGGAAGCTAGACTCCGGGGTCCTGGGACCCTTTTCCGGGGGTGGGGAGGGAGGCCGGGCCTTGGGCTGAGGGGTGGAATTGACTGCAGACTGGCCGGAGCTCTTGGTGGGCGTGGAGGCGTCAGTGGAGCCCCTGGAGCGAGCGGCCGCGGCAGCCTCTGCAGCCTTGGCCTTCTTCTGCTTGCTGAGCTCGGCGGCTAGGCTGCTCTTGAAGGTCAGCGTGCTGGGGGAGAGGCTGGAGGGGCGGCTGCGCGAGCGGGAGTGGCGGTGGCGGCTGCGCGAGCGGGAGGAGGGGTACGGGCTACGGCTGCGAGACTTGTTAGCACGCCTAAGGGAGAACGAGCAAAGACAGGTGAGGTGAGTGACGCGTGGTGCAGGAGCTGCTAAACCATAAACCAGCGGCTTTTCACTGAGCTCAATTAACCTCTACTCAAAAGGTCTATGTATAGAGTTTTCTGACAAAGGACACTAAATTGGAGTGTGTGGAAATTAACATGGCTCAGTTCAGGGATGGTAATCACATCGCAGTGAAAAACCAAAACATGAAAAATGTCAGACTGACGTGTACAGCATACACGACAAGGCATAAGAACACATGTTCACACCTGTCACTTAAGGGTGATTTTAGGAGAAATGGGTGAGAGTCAAACAAAGACCTAAGTTAAGTAAGTAAATCAACACGCAAAGCAACATAGTACTAGACCTAGCCTGGTTAATAATTACAAGAAATAACTTTGTAAATTAAACCTTCTCTAAGACACAAAAAACTAGGTGGTCTGGTATTTTCAGCCCATCTCCGTTTATGGACTCAACGGTATTTCCACCCCTAGTTGAGCAATTTTAACGATCTGCCATCCACCACCAACAATGAGAAACTAAGAGAATGTACTATAAGTTATAGGTAACATTCTTCATAACTTAAGGAAGCAGAAATCAGGGCATGGGCCCATTGCATTTCTTCGAGGTGTATGCAGGTGCGCACAATACGTGCTACTGTTTTTAATGTTTTAACAGTGACGTTAGCGTACCATCCGTTTTCATCAGTACACGTAAAATACATTTTAAACTTCATATTTACATTTTAAGCCGAGAAAAGTAACAATGTATTATTATGCATGCAACGCCAATAGGCCAAATGTTAGGAAGACCACAACCAAAAAATGCCTGTAAATACTCATATCCTCAGTACTGCAGTATAACAACTGCTATGTCCATTTATCGTCGTCTTGATTTTGTAGCTAGTAAAATAAGGCTGCAAATGATAAATTATAATGCAAGCTTAACTTATGTTAATAAACACAAGACACGTCAACGCGAGTTAGGACAATCAGCGAAGGCAATCAATTCACTGCAAGGCCTTTGTAGTTTCGTTAGCTACGCGTACTTTAACCACCAAGGCCTAGATCCAAAGCCTTTACTTTAAAATGCCAATGTTTACAGGATTTCTATTGTTTACTTTAATGCTGGTCGTTTTGAATCCGCTCTTAACAGGTGAAAAATAATGCATTTGATTACGTGCCCGCAGGCAAATTTTCAAACTATGCTCAAACTATGGTAAAACTGGGGAAGTTACCTTAGATCTGGACTTGGGCTGAACGACTTTCTGTAGGGAGATCTTGATCGCCGTCGTTTACCGTAGGGGCTTGAAGCAATTTCTCCTTGTTCATAAGGGCTATTTCGGTTGTAGCTTGGGGACCTGTGCCTACTGTATGGACTCGTGGGAGACCTCTGTCTCTTGTTGCTCGAGTACGAACCAGGTGACTTCGAAATATAAGCTCCATAAAGGTCCAAATCCCGGTTGTAGTAAGCCGGGCTCGGGGAGTGCCTCTTAGTCCCGTAACTTGGACTTCTTCTGGATATTAACTGGTTATATCCTGGACTTGGAGACTGATAACCATAGCCCTGTGCGTATGCTCTATACGGACTCTCTTCCTTGAACCCAGGGCTTCTTTTGTAGGCCTTGGGCTCTTCGCGGCCATCCCTGTAGGCTTTCGGGGTGTCCCTGTAAGCAGATGGAGGCTCCCTTTCCAACCTTTTTTTATCCACCGACATCAGTGATGTTGGGGCCTTTTTTCTGCCATTGCTGTCACTGTTCCTCCCTCCGTCCCTGTTGTGTTTGTTTCCGCTGGCGCCAGTCCGGGACTTGGAGGGCGGTTCACTCTCTCGACCGTGGTAATCATTTCTTTTATCGTCTCTTTGGAGCCCGTACCTCTCGGTCGAACGACTCTGGCCGTCTTTTCTGGGATGGGAAGCCTGCCGCTCTTTTCTCGACCTCCTGCCCGGGGTGGACGGGCCGCTGCCACCCGGGAACTCCACTTCGTTCAGTCGCTGCAGCAAAAGGCGCTGGGCATGTGGGTCAGGTTTGGGAGATGGGCTCCCGGAGAAACCCTCCGATTGTGAGCTTACATCGTCGTATTCCACGAGAGTCCGGAGTTCACCGTCTCTTTCGAACACGCTCCTTCGCTCGCTGTTTTGCTCTTCATTCGGCTGCCTCTCCTTGGCATGTCTGTGTTTTTTCCGTCGAGAGGAAGACGATCGCCTTTTCTCCCGATGTTTCTCACCCTGAGATGTTGTACCGCTGGGTACTTTACTTCGTTTCTCTTGTCGGGGATTTCTATGCTCAGAGGGACTCCGTCCCCGACCATCTTGTACCACCTCCGAGCTCGGCATTTATCAATCAGGATCCACAGTTTGTTTTTGGTAAGCTAACTAGCTATATCCTTTGTTTCTTGTGTAATAATCACAAAGTAAACAAAGCACAGCAACGACATTTAAAAGTACATATTTCTAGACCAGTATTTTAAAAACAGGGCAAATAGCCAGCCGTTTTCAATGTTAAAATCAGTCAGATTAACCATCATATTTACAACGCGACAAAAACAATTAAAAGAACCGAGATTAGCCTCCTAGCTACAAATTGTCCATGCCGCGGTGCGGGACATTCAGAAGATTACTCAAAATCCATTCCTGGAAATTAATTCCATTGTATAGTCCAATTTATAAAATCGGGCTTTTGGTGGAAGATGTTCTTTAATGAAGTTTAAAAGCAAAAGCTTCCTCGTGTAGAGATTAAAACGAGTCCCCTCATGTCTCAGTTCATAAACTTCTTGATGCCTGCCACCACCATCCCACTTCAGTAATACGGAAGTAGCTAGCTAGCGATGGTTCGTATTCAGCAGATTCATCAAAACGTTAAGTGACTTAAACATATCCATCTTGGTTCTCTTACTTCTTATACGTGAATTAATTTAAAGTAATTATTAGCAACCGTTTGGAGTTCCGCTATATATTTTTTTTGTTGTTTAATAAGTCGTCGGATTTCTGCTTCTTCTCTAATACAAAAAAAATTAATATGTGACTACCGACTGTTCGATTCGGTTTTGCTATAGCTGCTGCCTACTGTCGCTGTCTAACGTCACTACCGAAGGCAACCCCTGCCACCGGTTAACAAGTTCCTCCTCAGATGAGAAAGAAAACGCCGTGCTTTGATCAAGGGGCAAAAGATAATTGCGACTTTAAATCCAAATTGACTTAAATAAACCTGCAATAATATTTTAAAAAGTAAATAGGGTTCGGCCAGAGACTGTTATTGAATTATTTAAACTCGAAGACAGACATGGCCGCTTCTCTCAGAACTACGGAACATCCGGTTGCAGAAAAGTGAATGAGACAGCTGAACCGACTTTTTTTTCCTCTCCCCTTTTTGACGACAAAAGGTCAAATAAGCAATGCGTTTATTATTTAATAAGTGACCTTGCCCTCACGTTTTGTTAATGGCACAAACACATTTTTCTAGGCAGATCGGTTACCAACTTGCTAAAATGACTCAGGAGACATGTATGTGTGGGATAAATCGATCTCAGCCTGGGTTAGTTGGCTAAGTGTTCCTTCCACAGTTTAATAATTTCACCATGCAATTAAAACAAATAATTAATTAAGTCTAATGTTATGGGATTATTGCTTTGGATCCAAAAGCATACAGGAAACCGAGCCGGTCCTTCTCAAACGCTCACACACAAATAAGAACCCCGAAAAACAAAAACAAAGAACCAAAGTCAAAGAAAAAATAAAGACTACCTGACTTCCTAGTGCATCCTTCTCTTAACCCGTCCCCTTATCTTGATTCCCTCCAAGCAAAACCCACCTACTGAGGAGTTTGTTCTTCGGTCTCCTCCATCTATCTTAACTTTTAATTTCTATACCCCGTTACTTCTTAACCTGGCCTTATGCCGCCCCCCCTGTCTTTCACATTATCCGTTTTTTTTTTTAAAACATTCTTCTACTGTTCCGATACCACTGGTCCCCTTACACCATTATTCGCACACCTCCCTCAAATTAATAATAAAAAATGTTACATTAAACAAGTGCAATTGTATTTCTAATCTTGTGTGCATTTCATTTTCCAGTGATCATATCTGTGCTCTTATCCAGTCTAACGTTCTGTGGCCTTCATTTAAAGTGCACTGATTCTGTTCAGTTTCGAAATACATGACTTCTTATTTATTTGGAGGATTCACATAACCTATATTTAATTATAATTTTCTTCCACAATAGGCCTAACTGTAATAATGTCCTTATTGGTTAAGGTATGTAATGTAATCACATGTATTTCCTTATCTTGCTCATTGACATACATTGTAATTGGCTCTAATGTTAAAGTTTAACTGAATGTGTATATGGAGTATACCCTCTCAGAGTAATGCTAGAGCTCTCACAAGAAATCAGAAATAAAAAAGTCAGTCAATTTCAACTCAATTTACTCTTTAACAGATGCCCAGTAAACAAGATAAATTATAGAATTAGAGAAAAATTGATTATTTTTTTTTGTAAAAAAAATAAACAGTAAATATATTTTGGTAGTATTCAATAATTATAGAATTATAGAGGAGATGACCCGTTATGACAAGAAAGCCACTCCACGCCTGCACCTGTTCACCACATTGGTGTTAGCAATAGGATTGCCTTACAGGTATGGGTTGGCAATAAAACGTGCAAACTGTGATATCAGATTGAGTGGCTAGTTTAGGAAGTAACCTGCAAACAAACCCATTCACTGGGAGGGCAGCGATGTTTGATCACAACCAGTATGAGATCATGTGTAAAAATGAGTTGGGACACACCACAGTAAAAATGAGAGGGAAGTGAAGTGAGTGTGCTTGAGATTGGGGATTTCAGAGAAATGTGTTAATATAGCCAACAAGTAGACACTTTAATGACACTGTTACCATTTTTGGTACATGGTACCCAAGTTAACCCCTATTACCCATATAAATCACTACAGTTGCTTGTGAATTAAGTTGCATAATTTGTTAAACACAAAGACTATGGTGCAGAGTTTAAATCAGTAAATATTAAACAGCAAAAAAGCCACCAAAAAAGCATATAGCGAGTCACGTTTCATTGAAATTGCTGAATGTCTGCTTGGATTACTTTTCTGAAGAAAATAATTCATGGGACAAGTTTTATAAAATGGTAGTTTATTTCTTTATTCTTTTCTTTGTTTTTATGTCTCTCGAATGGCTCAAAGTACAGCAGTTAAAAGGTGTGAGTAGCAGGAGCATCAGCTTTGAACGTGCAATGATCACAACATTGTAGCGTCATTGCGCCTTGATACCCGATTTCACACAGACAGAAAAATCATCACAACATTAGTGGTACTGTTTAGGATCCCTGGATACATCCGACTTGTTAAAACAAATGATGTTTAAAGCATTGTCACAACACTTCAGAGACGACTGCAGGTACGGATAACTTTTTTACATTGAAAAGAATAGAAAAAGTGTGGATGCATCTAGTCACATACATGTATTATGTGCAGCGTTGCTGTAATTGTGGTTATTTCCCCCCTATACATGGGCACATGGTGTGCCTTTAGAACCCAGTCAGTGTATACTGTAACAGACCTAAGCCCCTCTTTGCACCATTCATTTTAAACAGTCAAAACTGTACAATAAGCACATTTATTTTGAACCTTCTTACTTGAAACTAAACAGACTTAAAATTCAACAGTCTCTCAAATTGTAAAGCGTTTAAGGTTTCGTCTTGACCACGTTTAGTTGAGGAAAACTTTTTTTTTTTTTTTTTAAGAGCAAACCCATATCACCAATCACCTGGTGCGATCGGTCACTTTCAGTATCCACACACACACACTCAGAGCTGAAATCACTGCATCTTTTGTGTCAGCCAGATAAAGCAGAGCAGCACCATGTGAGTGCAATGCCATGGAAGGGTGATACTGTTAGTGTTATAGGCAATGACACAATTCACAGTAGTTTTTTTAATCTTTTAAACAGGAAGAGCCCCCCTACGATCACCTTCTCCAAACATTTTACGAGCAACTCCTATCTGGAGTAGTAGCGCTACTCCGTTTCTTTATTTCTAAAGTGTAGGTCATTAAGACCTACCGGACGTTGGCCGACGTTGGTGGTCAGCGGTGTCTGAGAGGAAGCCTGACCACCTCTCTCCAGTCAGGGCAGTTACACAACGCGTCACAGACAAGGGGAGGAAAGGCTAGCCCTTTATTGTCAGTTTCTGCCATTTTCTCACTCCCATCTACACCTTTTTTATTCTTTAAGCCTTTCTGCAAATAAAAGCCCCCAACTTTATGTAAAACTACGTATTCACTGGTGTAGGACAGGCTGGTGACTTCGGTTTAAACAGACACACAAATCTCCACCTCTGAGCAGGGGAATCCAGAAAGTAGGGTTGCACTAACTTTTAAAATCCCAGCGTCCCAATTATATAATGATAGTGGCCTGGTATATGAACTAAATGTTCAGAGCCAAAATATGGCATTTCCTTTATTTTCAAATCTGACAAAATGTCAGGGAGGTGGAGACTTTCTGTTCTTTTGGGAAAGTATGAGCATGTGATTCAAATAGCTGGGAGTTTAAAAAGAACGGCTTGATGTCAGATGTAAATAAACTCGGAAAATGGTTGTTTTTCTTTCTTCATTTTCTTTTAGAAATGTAGTAATTTTTGCAAGGAGAAAAATATATTTTCGTTAGGTGTTAAGTTATGAGGAGAATGCATTTAAAGCTAAGGGTACCATCAGTAGACTTCATTCCATGAACAACAAAAAAATCACGAAGGTCAAAGCCAACACAAAATGCACCAAATGCCCAGGCTTTCCCCTCTCTCCCAGACGTTCCTATCCGACTGCTTGGAGTGTGGAAGAACGTGCTTCTGGGAAAGAGAATTGTTTTTTGTGGCTCAGCTCAAACACGGGTCCGGTGGGTGCAGGTGAGTCCTGACGATCGGTTATGCATGTCCTCTCCGTCAGAAAACCCTAATCCCAAAAATTCATGGTCTCACAGCAAATTTACAGCAAGATTAGTGACGCGCAGGGGAGGGCTAATGTCTCAATAGGCAATTTATTAAGATTAAGGCATCGTCAAATATTTTTGGGTGGGATTATACTTTTTTCCTTGCAGTACTTTACCGTGTAGGCAACAGGTTATTAATGAGATTTACTGAATATGAAAACACTACGATAATCATTTTACATTGAACACGTTGACAACCGTCTCCCTGTCTCTCACGTATGCACACACACAGCATTGCATATTGTTAAACTGCCAGCAGCAGCAGCAGCAGCAGCGTGGCGAGGGTGTGAGGCTAGCGTCTGCTCGGTCACATTCACTAAGGACATCAAGGCATCGAGATGTCGGAGTGCTAGAGTGGAGATGGCGCACCGGAACTGGGGTCAATTCCCGTTTTTTTACCTTTAAATCCTCCATTTTCCAACTTTCCCGCGGGAAGTGAGCTGGCGGTATCACCATGCAATGGAACACGGGCGCAGGATTGACCCCAACTCTGATGAAAACCATCTCGACAAATCTGAGACACTGCTGTAGCTGCAAGAACTGAAGGAGGAACACTGCATCTCACAAAAGGGATGGGAAGGGAGGGATAATGGCATCCTTGATAACAGAAAACCCTCTTACTGTGCTTATGTTAGCCTGGCACCAAATACATTAATGTTAAATTATACGTCGGAGCATAAAAATGCCCGTCACACAATTATTCTACATCCTCGCTATAACCTCCACATTTTTGCTTGCTTTTCGTGTGTTTCTGTTCTTTTTTCCCCCTTTTTTCTTTTTCGTTTAAAGATCTGTATGCGTGTATTCCTTATGCCCCAACTTACCCCCATCTTCTAAAAACAAGAGGAGATGACCTCAGCGTCTCTCGCAGCCTGGGCTGCTCAAAGGGAGTTGAGGGGAACCAAGAGAAAATGGGAGGAATCATTACAACATCTGAGGACTCTGGAGGAGGACGGTGCTGGTGGTGGCGACGGCCATTATAAAATGCAGCACCTCTCCCGGATTCTCTTCACCAGACTTGTCCTTTTCTTGTTTCCGTTCTTCTCCTTGCTGTCTTCCATCTTTCTCGCGCGGATTTCTCGCATTAGGTCGAAGAACACCTGCAGTGGACACCGTCATTTTCGTCACTGGTGATTTATAATGCAACGTCTCATTGTACAACGTATATGCCAAGGTTTGAAATGTAAGCAAGCTAGCAGACTTGGGGGGAGGGCTGATCACCTTGTCAACATTGGCCCGGGTCTTGGCGGAGGTCTCTACGTAGCTGACGCCCCACTGATCGGCCCGGACCTTGGCCTCCTCCACAGCCACCTGACGGCGGTCCTCCAGGTCCGACTTGTTCCCCACCAGCAGGAAGGGCACATTCTCGTCCTCCTTCACCCGCAGGATCTGCTCCCTGTGGGGCAGAGGGGAGTCACGTCCCGGTCCTCTCCCACACAATTCCGACTGCCTACCTCACCTGCCCAAAATGGGGCTTATTCTAAATACATTTAAAACCCAGTTTAAAAATCATGTTTTTTCTTTCCAATTTAAAAATGGCTGGTTTATAATTCTAGAACAGTTTCTCTCGTGGTTCTACACTCCCCTCTTTGCTGCACTGACCTGTTACTACAGACGTGTCAGTCGTCTAAAGAACAATTACACAGTGAGAAACCTGCCTTCCAACATCTGTGAAACACTTTTAGAAGCAAATATTTCTAAATCTGCAACAATTCATGCAAAAGGCCAAATCTGCCTCCCCTCACTGTCTCGACACACCTATTCTTACCAAATCTCTCTCTCTCTCTCTCTCATCGGTCTTTCGCACAGAGGCCCCCTCCTGCCCCATACCTGAAGTCGGCGGTAGCAG
>JAOVYW010052380.1:9219-22615 GCA_025775045.1 Hiodon tergisus | reverse complement strand
GCCATGTTGGGCAGCCATGTTGGGCAGCCATGTTGGGCAGCCATGTTGGGCAGCCATGTTGGGCAGCCATGTTGGGCAGCCATGTTGGGCCCCCCTCCCCCAAATACCAACATGTTTTGGATTTTCCCTGACTTCTCTCCTGGAGGACATCATTTTGGACATTAGACTAATAATTATAGTGCCGACCAGCAGAGGATGGGCTCTCCCATTAAGCCGTGTTCCTCTCAAGGATTCTTCCTACCAGCGTAGGAGTTTTCCCTTGCCACTGGCATGCTTTCTGGGGGTCAGGACTGGGAAATAACGTATTAATGTCTTTGTAAAGGATCTTTGTGATATGGAAATAAAAATGATGCGCTTCATAAATAAAAAAATTGACTGACTGGTTTGGAAGAATGTGTTTGTGGTGAAAGTAAATATAAAATACATGCTTTTCATAAAACATTTTGAGGAACATGACATTAGCAGACAGAAAACCTAAATCCAACACAAAATAAAATATATGATGACCATATATTTAATGAACAAACCAAAATGAGTTACTGTGCCATTTTCTATCAGCTAAATTACATTCCAGTCATGACTATAATAAGGATAGCAACGGTTAAGACTGATAGTTAACTTTAGTAAATATCTATGAGCCATCAGCATCTGCAGATTTAAAATATTAGTGGATTAGATTAAATCAGATGACAATATAAATCTACAACATGCTTACTGGACCCAGCACCAAAGTCAGTCAAGAATCTTCCCTTTATACTTTCTGCATCTATCGTTAATCTTAGCTCCATCTTTCTGTGAAACAATGCAAGGACCAGAATCTTGCTTAATTATAGTCTTGCATCAAGACCGTAAAGCAATGGCTGACATTGAACTATTTACTCAGACAAAAGACAAGTTATAGTCCTAACCCTAATCTTAAAAAACACAGTAACAGCATAAATTATACAATGAGTTTTAATGGCAACTCAGGGGTAATAATTTGGGGTAATAATTTACCCAGACTGCTCATTTGAATACCACCTTAAAAATACAAGAACAGAATTTTTCAATCTTCAAACTATTGCTAAAATCCAGCATTTTCTGTCTAAAGGATACAGAAAAACATATCCATGCTTTTGTGAGATGTAGACCTGACTGTTGTAATTCCGTTCTTTCAGGCATCCAACTGCGACAAACCCTTCACAACTTCTGCAAAATGTGGATGCCAGGATCATAGCCAAAGCAAAAAAATGACCACATTACACCAGTCTTTAGCGTCACTTCACTGGTTACTGATAGAGAACCCTGCCAACTAAGGTGTTATTTCTTAAGGCACTAAATGGTATTGGGGCTTTGCATTTAAAAGACCTCCTAGTGATTACTTCGCTCACAAGAGGCCGAGTAAGTTCTCTGAGGAAGAGTTTACCAAACTCGACATTTAAAACCTGATTAAAAACCTGTTCTACTTGTCCTTTAGCCATCGTGGGTGCTAAGATGGAGGATGTAATTTGGCCATAGAGTGCAAAGAGCTTTCCTTTCTGTTGCCTCTACATTAGTCTGGCTCTACTCTTACAAGGTTGGAAACGACTCCGACCACCTTCATGGCTATATTACCTTCCTCTGCATCTCGCCACTTTTTATGCTGAGATAATTATTTAGTCTTGGCATGAATAAACTATCATACAAACCAATCAATTAATTCCAACCCTCACACCAGGTGCTGTACTGTGGCTACCTCCCTCTCTCACACCAGGGCCTATACTGGGGCTACCTCACACCCTCACACCTTGTCCATTACTGGTGCCCTACCTCCGACCCTCACACCAGGTGCTGTACTGTGGCTACCTCCCTCTCTCACACCAGGGCCTATACTGGGGCTACCTCACACCCTCACACCTTGTCCATTACTGGTGCCCTACCTCCGACCCTCACACCAGGTGCTGTACTGTGGCTACCTCCCTCCCTCCCTCACACCCTGAATCAACCTCCCCTTGCTTTTCAGCTTCTAACCCTTATTCTGCTTTTCTTGAGTGATTCTCCCCCCTCTCCCCTTCACCTGGCACGGGAGCGATAAGATGTGGCCAATCCAAAAGAGGGGTATCATCTTCAGTGCAGTACCGGCAGCAAGAACCAATCTCCTACAAAGTACTGGAGCTGTTAAAATATATATATAGTCAGATCTCCGCAGTTTACTTTTTTCTGTGCGTGTCCACTTTTTTCCATTCTCTAGTTCTCTCGACTACCTCTGGGTTTCGGTACTGGGTTTCCTGTTCTGTTGATTACCTCAGGAAAATGTAGCGCTGTGACAAACTAGTAAAAATGCACTATAAAAAAAATCTGATGAATAAACTAAAAATGATACCTTATACATGGTAAGTGAAGAGTACGCAAAAATTAGTGTACAATAAGTAAGGAATAACCCAGAGCGAATCGAGTGGATATAGGAAAATGAACCACGATGGGAGGCTGATGGGCGGCCTGAGATAAAGCCTAGTTTTATTTTCCCATAAAGCACTCGACGTAGATTTTCACCCTTAAACAGCAACTAAATGGTACAGAAAGACAAATATTTTTTATTTATTTGTTAAAGAATATTTTGCGGAATCTTATAGCTCCTTGATATAGGACTGATTAGCGAGCTCATTAGTTAGCAACTAATAATTTAAGTTAGCAACTTGGTCTTAACCAAATGTCCAAAGCACATCAAATTGCTTTTATGTACGAATTGTGCTATATAAATAAAACTTGCTTGCTTATTAACATTTGTTTAAAATAAACAGCACCTTCCTGTTAATTGAAAATGATTCCATTAGATCTTGTGTGTAGATTTGGCTGTCCTGAGTGCTGCAGTGTAGTTTGCTGCTGAAAAACATGTATTGCTAGCAGCAATAATGCTTTCATTAGATTTCATCAACTCCAATTTTACCTGATGAATTTTGGTACCTGGCAACTTACTTTTTATTTTACGTTCTGGGAAAGCCATCATCTTCCCAGAATAACGCAGATTTGAATGTGTACAGGTTTATTCGGAATTGAGAGAAAGTCAAATTAAGTAAAAATATTTCTTAAATAAAGTTAAATAGTGCACTGGGATATTAAAGCATAATATATTAAGTCTGTCAAACTCAATGTAGTAGTGCACAAAAACTTTAGAAGAAATTTAAATTTCTTAAAAATACTCAAATTCCCATTGCTTTTAAGAACATTTGACTGCAGTCTATTTACCAAAAACATTACCATAACAACAGAAAACAGAAATTGAGGTCAAAGGTCATAAAAATTAGGTCAGCATTACCAAAGTCCTGCATTTCCACTAGTGTACACACACACCAAAAAAAGGATGTACGTATGGCGCTCAGTTCGATATTTCCTGCTACGTGTGGTGGGGGATAATTAGGGCAGGAGTAAAACTAAAGGGAAAATAAAAGGCACAGCAAAATTAAAGGAAATCAATCAAGGGCTCACATTTTAGATGGACAAAGACATGGTACTGGTGGCATGCTACAATCCTTCATTGATGACTGTACATTAGTGTGAAACACACCTGCAACAAAGAAAAATGGCTTTCTGGTGGTTTTGTCTGTGCAAGTGCTGTAGTTTAGGAAACTTAAAATCAGGAATGAGCAAGTATACCTTTGGCCCACCAAAGGAGTTTGAGATCAGATATAGTCTTCATCTAAAGACTTCCTTCTACAGAATAAAATAAACAATGCAAAGAGCATTTGAACAGCACAAGTTTGCCTTAATTATTCAGAATCACGGGGGGCGCAATTCTCACCTGAGAGACCTCATGCTGCCGAGCTCAGCGGGCAGGCTCCTGATCTTGTTGGATGAAACGTCCAGGTACACCAGATTATGAAGTTTGGCAATATCAGGTGGGATTCGTGACAAACAGTTGTCGCTTATGTGAAGAACTGTGAGGTGTGTCAACGACCACAAAGAAGTGCTGAGACTCTTCACATTACCTGAGAAGGGAGTAAGGAAAGATTTATAGAAGACCTTTTCAGGAATAACATAAAACAATGGGTAAAGACATTTATCTTAGTTTATTTTTTATTTTTTTTGGAATTCTAATCAAAGCTTCCAGGCTAATAATAAATATTTTACCAGAAAACAATATATGTTGTGTTTAAAAAAATAAAAACAAAGCACACAATCCCTATAGTACTGGATTTTAGCTAAATTTAAGTAAAACATTTAAGGCAGGGTAAATAAAAAATACATATACAGTAGTCAAGAGTTTGGACACACCTCATTCAATGGTTTTTCTTTATTTTTATTATTTTCTACATTGTAGATTAATATCAAAGACATCAAAACTATGAAGGAACACAATTATGATTTCTACAACACTGAATTATGTAGACTAAGCAGTTTCAATATTGAGAATCTCTATACTGACTGAGAGTGGTCACATAAATCAACCATACCAGTGATTTCCAGCTCAGCCCAGTATGACTTCTTCCCATTGGCTGCTTCCTCACTCGACATTAGTGAGTACATCCGCCTAGGATCCGGCGGATCATATTTTTCCTTGGGCATTCCTGTAATACTGTAAAAGACCATTTAAAACACAATTTATTAACCTCTGATAAGTCAAAACTCAACAAAACCAGAAATGACATTCACAAGTCTGCTTTTATTTGATGTGCAGTATGAAATCCTGCAAGGATCGATGACTTCAGTTACGTACCAACACTAACACGAATTTCACCCTAAGCAGTAGTAGGAAACCTTAAGAGGAACTCAGCTTAAAGGGGAAGCCCATACTCAGCTGTCAGGTACTGTCAGCAGAAATATGTTGCTTACATAACATTCAACCCCTACACACTAATATCCGTTAGAGCCACCCTTCACTGCAATTACAGCTTTTTGCGGTAAGTATGTTTTGCAGTGTCAGAGTGATTTTGGCCCATCTGTCTTGGCAGATCTGCTCCAGGTTTTTCAGTTTCAGTATTTCCTGCATCTTGCTCCATCAATTCTTCCTTCAACTACAAAAAATAAAAAATAAAAACTGCTGTGGTTTATTCATTTATTTTAAACAATTTGACACTTCACAACTACTGAAAGGTTATACAATACCAAACCTGCTCTATGATGATCATATTCAAAAGGTAACGCCTGATGTGCCGTTTAATATAAACTCCTGATATCACAGGCTGCCACAAGCAAAAAAGCTCCCCTTTTCATAACTATCTGACAATGACAAAACATGTCATATCTCAGTCAAATCATTATTTTACACACTTTTATGCCTTGCAAAAGTATTCACCAATCTCTCATATCAAGGAATTACAAATGGCACATAAAAATAAGTTTTGATATATAAGTTTGATATTTGATTTTAAAGCAGAAAATCTAAATCAAGTAAGGCGACATTTGTTTTATACTGGAAAATATTTGTATGACAAAAAAATACATATATACGTTTTACATCGGAATGATTTCGGCCCATTTGTCTTGGCAAATTAGCTTCAGGTTGTTCAGATTGGTTGGATGATGTTTACGGTCACCAGATTCAAATAGTGCCACAGGAATTTGACTAGGCCACTGCAGGACATTCACCTTTTTGATCTTAAGCCATTTTGATTTGGCTTTGTGCTTGGGATAACTGACCTGCTTGAAAAGTGAATTTCATCCCCAGATTCAGTTTTTTTACCAGACAAACGGATTTGCTTGCAGCATTTCTTTCCATTAATTCTAGCAAGATTCCCAGTGCCAGCTGACGAGAAGAATCCCTGCTGAAAAATGCTGCCACCTCCATACTACACTTTAGTGATGGTGCGTCTTGAGGCATGGACAGGGCTGGGTTTGCGCCACACTTAAATTAGTCACATCCGAACATAAAAATCTTTTCCCACATCACAGTTGGGTCACTGTCATGCTTTCAGAGGGTACGTTTTATAGTAAAGGCTTTGTTGCCACCTTTCCATATAGGTCAGTGTTATGCTAAGCTCTTGATATGGTTGAATAGTGCACACCACTACCAGCTACTGAACGCCGTAGCTCCTTTAAAGCAATTGTAGGCTTCTCAGTGGCTTCTCCCACAAGTCTCCTTATTTGAGCACTGAGTTTTGAGGAATGGCCTATTCTTGGCAGGGTCGGGTGATCGCAGCTTCTACTTCCTGATTATTGATCCAACTTTGCTCATTGGGATACCTCAACATTTTGATACTATTTTGTAGCCTTTTCCTAATCTTTGCATTTACATTACTGTACCCTCTTACCTCTATAGAAAGCGTTTCCTAATATTTCTTCCGATTCAAAACATAACCAACAGTAAACTTTTTATGCAGAAAATGCGACAACTTCAATGGTTAGCAGATGGAGGCCAATGGTAAGTTAATAGGGTCCTCATTTCTTTCATTTGTGTAAACTGAGAACTTCCACAGCAACGAGGTTGATTACTTACGCATCAAATATAATTACGTTTATTATTTGATTTACAATGATAAAACCAATGTCACCTTACAATAATTGATGGAGTTTGTGTTTACAAATTAAATAATCTAGCAATTCAATTTCAATGTACCATTTGTAATTCAGTAATTTGAGAGAATATGTCAGGGGTATGGGGGGGTCTAGTCTGTAATGTTTGGTGGTTGCCATGGCTGGCAATTGCTATAATACAAAATTATGATAAAACGATAGGCTGGCATTTTCGCAAACTGTGCATGACGAGTGGGTGTTACAAACAAAAGGATAAGAACAGATCCCCCAAACCAAGTGTTGCTTTTTGTTATTTTTGCTGCCGTTTGTCATTTTCCTACCTAATAAGCTTTTGAAAATTTTCTACCATGTCAAATACTGCTACCTTAACGATTAAAATTTTTATTTTAAAACTACTTTATTTTTATAAAGCTTAATTAACCAATTTGCTCTAAACATGTCATATGGCATAACGTATACAAATAGGATCAACAAGCTCAAAATTTATTAAACTACCATCACAATTAAACGAAAAAAAAGTGCAATTCACAGCTGGGAAACCCTAGTAAGCCTAACATTATTCCAAGTCAATTTAACACCAACAACGAAAGTAGATCAGTAACCTTAGTAGCTAGCAGTGGTGTAAAGGTACATTTTTTCAGGCCAAACTGTTCAGTCTGCACTCTGAACCAGAATTAATACATTAAACTTGGCCTATAAAAGTAAATGTCTACAATTAATGCACTACTCTTCATTTTCTTAACGTAATAAAGGTCTTTTCTCTTGACCATTAAAATCCATAGCTCAATTTTACAACAAGGCAAGTTTTTGACAGCAGTTATGATGGAATGATGGGGGGGAAAAGATGCATTTAAATTTAGGCCTTTAAACGTCGCATTAAAAAAAAAAAGTGCAGCTCTTTGAAGTACTAACAAGCTAAAAAAAAAAAACGCGATCGCAGGCTACCCTTTTAGAGTGTGGATACTATGGGAAGCCAACAGAAAAATCTAGTAGCAAGCTAACTAGCAGCACTGCAAAATGAATCCCTACAGGTATAAAAGTTATTTCTTATCCACAGAACAATTTATGCGTTAGCTCAGGGGTTCCCTAAATAGTATAAGCCCCCTGTCTTTAAAAACCTATTGACAATACTACGACAAATGTAAAAAAACAAAATTTAAAAAAAACATGCAGGGGCCCCCTGGTGGCCCCCACTTTGAAAACCAGCGTTAGCTAACCCTCCTCTCAGAACACTGACATGATTGTTATGAATCCCTAAAGTTTAACAATAGTACGGAGTTCGCACTGTGTACATTGATATGAGAAATTTAACCGAATAGTGTTTTAGATTTCTGAATATTCAAAGAAAAATATCCCAGTTGTAGCAGTGTGTGAATGGGTTAATGTAGAACATCGACAAAAAAGGGTAGGGCTAAACAGTGGGATAATTAATAGCAGTATGATACGTCAGAAACTTTCGGTAAACATTACTGGAAGTGTTATTTGTTGAAATTTAGCCGTTTAAAACACACACACAGACACACACGTACACATTATGCGTTCTCATAGTATTACGATGTTTTTCCAAATTTAATTGTACTTACAATTATTATAATCATACAATAATTAAAATACTTGTTTGGGGACCAAACTGTGGCAAAATATACTTTACTTCTCCCTCGCATCCAATGCCAATCCATCCAACTAATGATAATTTTTATCACTGGAGCAAGACCAATAGGACACTGAGGCATACATTTTTTGACAATTACAGAAGTGACGCGTTAATGGCTAAAAACAGAAAACCTGATTACAAATAATGAAAAATGTCTAGCTGTGTTGCAGAGCTGGGGGCGCCCTTGCCCGACTTTCCTCATCAGTAACCATAACGTTTATCCAAAAATAATCCACCCTCATGGACAACATACCTTCCCTCAGAACAACTGTCCTTTTCAACAAGTAAGCGACAAGCGACATGAAATTTGCACAAAAGTAACCATTAAAATGTTACAAATGTTTAAAAATAAATATATAAATAAACAAAACCCATGCATTACATCATGATATTACACCAGAAGAAATAACAGCAGCCACGTGTGGGTAATGTTTTCCATTGGAATATACATACATACATACATAACACACACACACACATTTATGCCCGCTAACTACAACTAGTTACAGAAACTGATAGGTTTGGAGGGGAGAAAAAGGCTACAGATTTTTTCAATGTTTTTTTTAATATCCTCGAATTTTTGAGGGTCATCCATCCCACATTAGCAAGCCAGACAATATGCAACACCACCACAACCTTATGGGAGACCAAAGTACTCAAAATGAAATAACTAAAAACAAATGATTGGATTATTAAAAATTAATTAATACATCATTTTTTATTTTGTCTGTCACTGGGCCATAGCTGTTTGGGCTAGCTAACCTGTTAGCACATATGAAACAATGTTGTAGGTAGCAAACTATCATTTTGTTTTTGAGTACAGTCCATACTTGCTAAAATTACATAACATATTGATTACTTGATATACTTCAAGTAATTATTTTTTATTTGAGTATTCATTAGAATTTATTAATTTTGCAAGTTGGAAGTTTTAAGTAAGTTCAAAAAATTACTTGTTTAAGTTAAAAAGATTGCACAATACAGTTGAAATGCAGTTGGTCCCACATCTCACTCGATCTGGTTTAAAGCAATCCGTTATCTACAAACTATGCAGGGTTCATAAAATGTGTTTCAGAAAAGAAAAAAAGTATGCATCCATCAGCATCATCCAAAACGTGGATGATTTAAAAAATGTTATAATATTATGCTTAGGCCATATCGCCCATCCCTAACAGCAAGTACAAGCAACTTCAGTTGCACAATACATCCAAAAATGTTTTTTTTTTAACTTGCAGACAACAGATCATACATTTATAATTTCAACAAAGCTCTTCAGAAACACTCACTTTTTAAATTAAATTTATGTGCAAATGTCAGAGTTTGTTGAGACAAAGGATGAAACTTATGATCACAGCTCATATATTACATATTCTTCAACTCGTAACACGTTTTTACTCGTTGCAAAGCATAACACACAATCTATACTCATTCATAAAACACTCATTTTAATTCAGAAAAGGAATTACATTACCTTACATTAGGTAAGACCCCAAGCAATTTGAAGTAGCCTATTCGTATTTAGAATCAATTCAGAAACTTCACACACCTATTAGTATTATAAAACACTGAGTCTACATATTTGCCATGTGAACTGTCCTCAACTGTATTTTAATTTGGAAAATATGTGAAAATATGTCTTACAAAAAGGAACATCACATTAACAGTATAAAGTAGTGGCCTGGTGTACCTGGGTTTCAGTTTAAAACGGCATTTAAATTAACTGGTTCAAGGAATGTATCATGCAAACATTGTTGAATTGTGACCTTATTTAACATTTTCGACACGGGAATTACGTTATGCCACATGGGCATGCAACTAGAAATACTTTCGACACGATAAAGGTAAACAAAAACGGGTTAAAAAAAAGCTCACATTTTGGTATTGAAACGCCACATGTCAATCAGGGCTACTGTTCTCAAAGCGCGAGCTAGTAGCTATTTGACTATTTGAACGGCTTCAATATTAGGCCTCAAACACGAAATGTATTTGTATGTAGCGCGGTTCATACCCAGGTTCCAAATACTCTATAAATATGTTGAAATACTCAGTTTATTTACACTTTACCCGGATTAAGTAACCTGCTAGCTGAAATCCAACGCGTCCAAACAACGCCTGCGCAAATTTACACAACACAGAGCCAGTTTTAACTATGCACATTATCTAACTAAATACTAGTCAAAAAACTAGTTCAAGTTTTCTGGCTGGCACAATTTAAGCCGTATAAAAGTAATCTATGGGATAAAATGAATTGTATTATTCATCCTCAACACGTGAGTTTCGAAGTATGTTTTCCAAACACTACAACTAGCTAGATGCTATTATCGTTAGCTTGATATCATACTCGTAGCTATTAATTAGCTGATTCTTGATCTTAACAATGATAATGAAAAATTACGATGCCTAAATTAACACTGACCCGACCAGGTAATTTTACGTAATGACAGGATTTCTATTCGTCAGAAAATGTTTTCCTGTCCTTAGAAATGTAGCTATGTAAAATGTAGTCGTTTACCTAGCTATTTTAACAGTTAGCTTAGAATTGCTAGCTAGGCAAGATACTCATCGAGTTAATGAAATTAGTTGTATTCTAACGTAATGTATTCTCAATTATATCAGCGAACACATTAACTGCATTTTAAACAGGCAGCTAAATACATATCTTAAGCGCCAAGTAGCCAACGAGTTCATATTGTTAGCTGGCATGTAAATTGGACAAATGCTTGGATTCATTTATACTGTTAATTCAATTTCGAAATTTAGCTGACGTTTTCACTTATTTCCAGTAAACACCCTGGCTTACCAAAAGGCTAAGTATTTGTATCATGTAAATCTTTAATAATTATTGTTACAGCAAGATGACAAGTCTGGAAAAAGTTGTACTTTACCCATATTTGAAATATATTCGTGTGGTTCTGTTTGGGGTTTACCTGAAAACGCATACCAGCTTACGGAGAGGAGTGTGTGTTTTCTTTGTTTCTGGTTCACTTTTGTATCCGCAGCTGTCTTAACTAGTAGGAGAGCAAACAAGCATCATGGCGGCCGTGAGATGTTTGGTTTGTGATAACAATGCGCATGGTCATTGGCTGGCTCGGAAACGAACAAAATCATTGGTCTGTTGGCTAACACCGATTTGGCATTCACTGCCGTAAACTCTTAATAAGAATATAAACGAAACAACTTCACTGCTTAGCACCGCTTGCGTTAAGTAAAATGAAAAACAGTATCAAGCCTCCATAGTTTAAAAAAATATTTTTCATTGGAATAATTAAAAGTAATTTCAGTATGCTTTTGGAATATAACATGAAATTAATGTAATTATTTGAGAGGCACCACATGCTTGAATGATGAAAACACAAGCAAAACTGATGCCTACTTAAAATAATGTGGGGATATTATTATTGGAAACATACATTGCTCGTTTTTGTTGCCTACATTCACTTATATTATTTATTTGCTTTAATCTTCCTATTTACTATCACATACAGGGGAAATATACAGAATTTAGCACCTAATTAGTCATAGTAATAATGATATTTTGTAATATACAAACAGTTATATAAGTTAAAGGCATACTGTGTAGAATGTTAGTTAACTATATACAGTTTACAGATATATTCAAGTAAAAGGTGTTGCAGCAAACATTCACTTTAGCTCTGTCTATAGGAGGATGAAACAACCAGAACTGTTTATGCCACATAGATTCATTTACACAAGAGATAATTAAGGTATGGGAAATACATTTCACAGCCAGGCCTGCCGTCGGGGGTCAAAGGGTACAGATGACCCTGGCCCAAGGCCCATGGGGGACCCTTGCAAAGGTCTATGGTTGACCCTTAAATGGGATGAGGGGCCAAATTTGGAAAACGTTGTCCCCCTGTCCACAAGTCCTAACGGTAGGCCTGTTCACAGCATTCGTTTGTACAAATTTCAACGCAGGTTATCCCTCTGTTTTTAGGACAAGAGTTCAATTGTTCCCACGTGTTTCATGTTGGACTGCTATCTATTCTAAATTACTGGGTTTTTTTTGTTGCAAAAACCAGAAAATATGGGTAGGGATGGATGATTCCAGAAATTTTAGAGTGGACTGCACATCAGATTCCTGATGTTGGAATTAATGGAATCGATCCAGATTCGTAATTATAGGCAACAAAAACCAAACTACATAAAAACACGACACTATGTCTGCTAAATAATGTACTGTATATCATGTTTCCTTCCACTAGTAGTGCAATGTCTTCCACAGGAGTGCTTAAAAGAGGATCTTGAGATTCCTAACAGAAAAAGTACTTAATTAGAGCCATTACATAAAGCTATGATTAAATACGAATTTACTTTTTTTTATGTAAACTATTTATAGTTCATGGTTATGTATGCAGAAGCCATTATTATTGACCCAAGTTCTGTTTCTTATTAATATTGTTTTGCTGTTTATTCGCGGTTAGCTAGATAGCCGATTCCCACTCCCACGACATAACAGCACTGCTTTACTGCACCACTCGATGAATCCTTGGCATGGACCAATCAGATAGGGAGGCGAGGGAAGCACAAAAACGAGTCTCAGATCCACGGTTTAGTAGCAGCTAGTTATACAACATACTCAATGGCTGCTAGCTCTGGCACTACGGGACCATTCCGTCGCAGTAAGTCTGGGGTACGCGCCATATCACTCATTAATCAAAAATAATCATAAGCTAAGAGGGCTGGCCCACTCACCATAGCTGTCACTGCCACCGCAACACCCCTTCAGTTAAGGGCCTAGTTCACAGAACAAAGTGAATACATAACAACATTGTTCTGGACTTGCTTTAAGTTGTGTCACTAGTGCCACCTTGTGGCGATTCTCATTACTCTCCCGAAAAAAATACTTCCCGTCTTATATTAGGTTATAGGAAGTAAGAACCTAGATTTTAAGACACTTATAGTAGTGTTCTGCAATGATTGGCAACAATCTTATGTCAATATTTATTAGTATGTTTATTATTTACACCAATATCATTGATATTAACATTTCTGAATGAAGTATTAATTTTCAGCAGCCGCAGAATTCGAACTAGTAGAAAACTTCCATCACAGAGCCCACAACCGCGCACCCGGGAGTACGTAAGGCGTCACCCTGCTGGCTCAGTGCCAGCAATCAGGCACCTAAGAAGAGAGACAGGGATCTAAGCAACACCTCACAAGTAAACACATTCCTCCATGTACCAGACAGTCTTGGAAGGGCAGCGGACAGCACAGTCGGACAGCACAGTCGGACAGCACAGTCGGACAGCACAGTCGGACAGCACAGTCGGACAGCACAGTCGGACAGCACAG
>JAOVYW010052360.1:8009-23911 GCA_025775045.1 Hiodon tergisus | reverse complement strand
TATATGAGAATAATCTTCAAAAGGCAGTAGGTTTCTGAATTTCCTTGGCAGCAGTGCCGCCAAGTGCCCTGGTTAATAACAACAATATTACACGTTTTAGACTGGTAGATATGTAATCTAAATTTTAACAAGTATGCATACGTATAATTGAAACAGTGTAAAAAATGTATAATTAAACTTGAAGGAGAATGCTGCAGGCTCAAATCACAACCGCCCGATGCACAAAGAATCTGTAAATACACATTTTCCAAAACGATAAGTCTATGGATGTATATGACATAACTAGAATATTAATTGTCGCCCTAAAATAGTTATAAAATGTACAGTGTTCAATATAATGGAAATTATACCATTGTCCAAATCATGAATTGTATCAACTTAAAATGAATCAGAATTTCAAAAACAAATGAAAATGTGGCAACCTAAAAGTAACAAACTTTCTTGAAGTAATGGACAAAGAGAACATTAACATAACATTTACCTCATGAACAGTTAAAACTGCCCCACTGTGCAATAATTACGTGCAATACACAACTTAGTCAATTATATGTATATCTAATATATCCTGCCTCTTCTGCACTACATTCCCTTGCACTGTATATAAAAGGTTTGTATTGTGTGTGTGTGTGTGTGTGTATATATATATATATTACTATTATCTCTGCTTGTTGCTGTATTGTTTGTACACATTGTATGTGTAAGCATACTTGGCAATACAGCTCATTTTATTCTATTCTATTCTAAACTTCAAAGAGAACAGTTTTCTATTTCAAACAATTATATAATCTCCTACCTCTCCGGAGATATCTTTCCTGTGATCTTGGACGACTAGAGTGTTCCCATTGCTGCTCGGAAGAATAGCAGAACCTACACTCATTCTGGGTCCAACTAACATGTATCGTTTGTCTCCGGATCTGTACTGGATGCTATGGCATAGTGTTCCATTTCCACTGGCGTCTATGTGATTTGAATCCCGTGAATACTTCAGAGATTCGTCCGTGGGTTTAAAACATTGCATTACTATCAAGCCGATGATACTGATGAGGAAAAGCGCTGAGACGGACACCAGCGAAATTATTAGATACAATGCCACATTGTTCTCTTCCTCGCTTTTAACTGTGCTTTGAATATCTGACGCTGAAAAGGCTTCTTTGGTCTCCACTGCATTAATAATCACAGTAGCTGTTGCCGAAAGTGAAACGTTCCCATTGTCCTTCACCAAAATGATTAGTTTATGTCGAACCTCATCTGAATCCGTGAATGACCGAAGTGTCCTGATCTGCCCAGTATAGCGCTCCATACCAAATAGAGTGGGGTCCGTAATTTGCAGCAGAGAGAAAGATAACCAGCCGTTGTATCCTATATCAGGGTCGTATGCTCTCACTTTAGTCACCAAATGGCCAGCATTTACACTGCGGGAAATCTCATGAACACTTTCAGCTGAACCATTTGCTGTGATTGGAGAAAAGATGACTGGAGCGTTGTCGTTCTGATCCAGAAGAAACACATTCACTGTGACGTTGCTGCTTAGCGACGGAGTTCCGGCATCTTTGGCTATTACTTCTAATTGAAATGTTTTTAGAGCTTCAAAGTCGAAACTTTTTGTTGCGTAAATTTTTCCATTTTCTGAATTAATATTTAAAAAGGATGTTACACTATGTCCCGGTATTACATTATGAAGTGTGTACGACACAACAGCGTTTTCATTTTCATCAGCATCAGAGGCGCTAACGGTAAATATAACAACGCCAGGGAAATTATTCTCGACTAAATACAAGTTGTATGGGTTTTGGGAGAATATCGGACTGTTATCATTGATGTCTGACAATTCCACTCTAATAGTTTTGATAGACGATAAAGACGGAGTTCCTAGATCCATCGCTGTTATTTCTATATTATACTGGGGGGTGGCCTCTCTATCTAAGCGGCCCTTCGTCACTAAGGAATAAAAGTTTCCCTCGGTCGAAGGTATCAGTTCAAATGGTAAATCTTTGGGTAACATACAAAGCACCTGTCCATTCAAACCTGAGTCCAAGTCCGTAACTCCAATTAGGGCCACTACTGTCCCAAGAGGCGCGTTCTCTGTAATTTGGCTGGACAGAGAGGTGATGTCTATCTCCGGTCTGTTGTCGTTTTCATCCTCTACTTTCACAAACACATTACAGTGAGTCTTAAGAGGTAATGTCCCCTTATCTGAAACTTCAACGTTTGTCTCATACATTTCATTCTCCTCGAAATCAATCGGTTCTTTAATTTTTATTTCCCCGGTTTTAATGTCTAAATCAAGAAGCTCATTTACCTTGCTTATAAATGTATTCCGGAATGAGTATTCAAGTTCTCCGTTGTCACCTTCATCTAGATCAGATGCATTGACCCGTAATAAAAATGTTCCAACTGGGACATTTTCTTTTACTGTTACTGTGTATTGTTGCTGACCACACACAGGCGCATTATCATTAGCATCCAACACAAAAACAGTTATATTCAGTGTACCAGATTTCTGCGGGCTTCCGCCGTCTGTTGCCGTCAGTGTCAAATCGTACTTTGCAATACTTTCTCTGTCCAATGGCTTTTGCAATACTAGGAATGGAACTTTACCATGTATCCTTAAATCTTTAGTCTCCAGCTGAAACGGTTCGTTTTGGCTCAGTTTATATAAACGCAATGAATTCAAACCTATATCTGGATCATGAGCCCCTTCCAACTGAAATCGCGCTCCTGTTGTTGTCAGTTCAGGAATTTCTAAACGATATTCTTCTACGGGAAACACAGGAGAATTGTCGTTGTCATCCAAAATCTCGACAGTAACATGATGCATTTCTAACGGCTTTTCTATCACAGCTTTAAGATTCATGAAACAAGGAGCGTTTTTACCGCAGAGCTCCTCCCTATCTATCCTCTGGTTCACGAACAAAGCGCCGTCTCTCTGATTTACCTGGAAAAGCTCCTGCTTCGTTCCCGTCACAATACGAAGGTTCCGATCCACCAGTGTGCCCGTATCAAACCCCATGTCTTTGGCGACATTCCCCACTATCGTGCCGAGCGGTAATTCCTCCCGAATGGAATAGCGGACCTGAGCAGCGGCCCTCGAACAAGGCAACAGAAACGCAAAATAGAGAAAAAAACTGTGACGCTCCCATTGTCTTTTGTGGTGCATGATCCACATGATGGCATCAACTTTTTTTATATAAAATCTAAAGATGAACTATATTAGTATTCCCCAAAAAATTGCAACATACTAATCCATTCGAGTAATACATTTGTCAGTTATTTTAAGAACGCATCTCTCTCAGACGGGTCTCACTATAGACCTCCACCATACGAATCTAAGTCTCGAAAGGAAGTAGGTTTTGTTTATTTTCTTTTAGGAATTTATTTGACAACAGTGCCGCCAAGTGCCACGGGTTCAGATATGTAAGAAACTGAAAAAGATGAGAAAACGTGTAACGTTTCCATTGGTCTATATCCATAAAGCGATTTAACGATCGAACTTGATTTAATAGTTTTAAAAGAAAGCATATATGCCTATATCGTCCAGTGAAATAAGAAACTCACACATGCCCATCACCGAAGTGGGATTTGGAGTATTTTCTCTAAGTTTATTTCAATTAACTTGTATGTAATTAATTTAAATAAATTCGTCGTGGGATTTAAAACAATTCTTTAAATATATTAATGACCGCGTGTGTGTAAGTAAATAAAAAATACAAATAAAACCAAGGGCGCGAAAGTCTGAAAGTATGATGGTTGTGACAAAACCTTTGATATCACCGAAATAAACGGAAATATTACTTCTATAAAAAGCGAATAATCCTTTTTACGAGGTCATTATTGGTTAGTAACCGATTTGACAAAATATAATGTTAAAATGTTATTTGTATAATATTAATTGAAGTAAAACAACAGAGAGATACATATAGGTAAGAAAGGTAAACCTGTATTTAAGAGGACTGACGTAATATGATACTTAAACAAAAGCTTGGCACTCCCAAGGAAAAAATATTCCATGGTAAAATATTGACAGGTCATTACCGTGACCTTTAAGAAATATTTTATTCTCTTACCTCTCCTGAAGCTCTCGTCCTGTGTTCAGGGAGGACTAGAGTGTTCCCGTTGCTACTCGGTACAACAGCAGACCCTATGCTCATTCTGGGTCCAACTAACATGTACCGTTTGTCTCCGGATCTGTACTGGATGCTGTGGCACAGTGTTCCGTTCCCGCTGGTGTCTACGTAATTGGAATCCCGTGAATACTTGGGGGAATAGTCCGTGGGTTTAGAACACTGCATTACTATCAAACCGATAATACTGATGAGAAAAAGAGCTGAGACGGACCCCAGCGAGATTATCAGATAAAATGTAACGCTGTTCTCTTCTTCATTTTTTATTGCGCTACGAATATCCGACGCTGCAAACGCTTCTTTAGTCTCCTGAACATTAATAAAAACAGTTGCAGTTACCGAAAGTGAAACATTCCCATTGTCCTTTATCAGTATGACCAGTTTATGTCTAGCCCCGTCTGTTTCGGTAAATGGGCGAAGTGTCCTGATCTGCCCAGAATAGCGCTCCAAACTAAAGAGACCGGGTTCAGTAATTTCGTAGAATGAGAACGATAACCAGCCATTGTATCCGATATCAGGGTCATAGGCTCTCACTTTAGTCACTAAATACCCCGCATTTACGTTCCGGCTGATCTCCTGAACACTTTCAGCAGAACCGTTGGCGCTGACAGGAGACAAGATGACTGGAGCGTTGTCGTTCTGGTCCAGAATAAACACATTTACTGTGACGTTGCTGCTTAGCGAAGGAGTTCCAGAATCTTTAGCAACTACTTGGAACTGAAACGATTTTAGAGTTTCAAAATCAAAGCTTTTTAGGGCGTAAATCCTACCCGTTTCTGAATTTATATTCAAAAATGAAGTTACTCTGTGTCCAGGTATTACATTACCAAGTATGTACGACACAACAGAGTTCTCATTTTCATCAGCATCAGAGGCGCTGACGGTAAATATAACAACGCCAGGGTCATTATTCTCCAATAAATATAAATTGTATGGATTTTGGGAGAATACCGGATGGTTGTCATTGATGTCGGACAATTCCACTCGAATTGTTTTAATGTAAGACAACGAAGGAGTGCCTAAATCCTTCGCTGTTATTCTTATATCATACTGAGGGATGATCTCTCTATCTAAGCGACTCTTCGTCACTAACGAATAAAAGTTTCCCTGGGACGAAGCCTTCAGTTCAAAAGGTAAATCTTCTGGTAACATACAAACAACCTGTCCGTTCACACCTGAGTCGAGGTCCGTTACCCCCATCAGCGCCACCACAGTACCGAGAGGCGCGTTCTCGGGAATCCGGCTAGACAGAGAGTTGACGTCTATCTCCGGCCGGTTGTCGTTCACGTCTTCTATTTTCACAAACACATTGCAGAGCGTGAATAATGGTACAATCCCCGCATCTGAAGCTTGTATCTTTAGCTCATAAACCGGTTGCTCTTCGTAATCAATTAGACCCTTTACTTTGATTTCTCCACTTTTACTATCAATTTCAAACAGTTCAGAGTCCTTACTCCTTAATTTGCTTCGGAAGGTATATTCAACTTCGCCATTCAAACCCTCATCTTTATCAGAAGCGTTAACTTGTAATACCAGTGTCCCAATTGTTACATTTTCAGTAACGGTAACTGTATATTTTTGCTGACCACATACCGGCGCATTGTCATTAATATCTAATACAATGACTGTTATATTTAGAGCGCCAGATTTTTGAGGGTTACCTCCGTCCAAAGCGGTCAAAAGCAGATTATATTCTGGAACTTGCTCTCTGTCTAATGGTTTTTGTAATGTTAAAAATGGTATTTTACTGTCTTTGCTTAGTTCTTCTATCTCCAATTGAAACTTGTCGTTTGGGCTCAATTTATAAAAACGTAGTTCATTTAAACCCACATCTGGGTCTCTCGCACCTTCTAACTGGAAACGAGCACCAGCCACTGCAGATTCGGATATTTCCAACCGATATTCTTTATCCGGAAAGCTCGGAGAGTGGTCGTTTACATCCAAGATTTCGACTGTAACATGGTGCATTTCTAGAGGGTTCTCTATCACAGCTTTAAGGTTGATTAAACAAGAAGCACTTTTACCGCAGAGCTCCTCTCTATCTATTCTCTGATCCACAAACAAAGCACCATCTCTCTGATTTACCTGGAATAGCTCCTGCTTCGTTCCCGTTACAATCCGAAGGTTCCGATCCACCAATCTGCTCGTCTCAAACCCCGCGTCTTTAGCGACATTTCCCACTATTGTACCAAGTGGTAATTCCTCCATGATGGAATAGCGGACCTGAGCAGAGGCCCTTGTCCACAGCAACAACAGAAGCAAAAAATGCAGGCGATGCCATGGATACTCCCATCCTTTTTTGTGATAGACGATCCACATGATGAAATATCACGTATTCTAACATAAATATATATTAATTTTCAGTTGTGACAGGTACCATAGACAGATCATTCAATCGTTTTAATTCTATGTCCTTTGTTATAAAAATATGAGATCATCTCTTCCAAGCCGATCACTGTACTGAACCTAGCGAATGCAAGCGTCAAACGAGGGTATGTTGTGTCTCTATTCTTTTAGAAATTTATTTGACAACACCGCCGCCAAGTGCCACTTGTTAAGATACTTGCGGAAACTTTGATCAAAGGGTGATAAATTACATTGCAATTATAAGCAAAGCGATTCCAAGACCAAACATATTAACCACTTTAATATGCATTCACGCGCATTTGAGTCGTATCAAAAACGTTATTCCAGAAAATGTGATTTCGTTACTTTATAGTGTTGTCTTCTAAATTTGATACCGGGTTAATATTCATTTAATAGGTTTTGCCATATAATAAGTTTTTGTTTGTTTTATATAAATTGAACATACAAAAATACAAATACCACGCGACCAATTGTACAAAACAGATTGACTAGACGAACGGACAAATGTCTGGGTATGGTTATAAATTAAAACCACGTATTCCCACCCTTTGAAATATGTCCTGTCAATGGGGAGACGCGGCTGCCCCGAGGAAATGGAAAGACTGAAGACGTATAAAAATTAAAAATGGGGTCGGCTATTGCACTCACTTACACCCCACCCCAAGTGGGACCAACAAATATTGCGGCATAGAACTAGAAAGAGGCGGAGGATAATGAAACCACACAATAAAAAGTGCTGACCAAACAGGGTATGTACAGGAACAAGGAAAGTTTTAACAGCTGAAACCAATTGCACGGGATTGTTTTGTTGCGTATGCTTTGAGGCATGAACTACGCACAGCTTGTTCAGACGTTCATTAACGCTTAGCAGGCTGGCAGCTTTATTGAACTAGGATTGTGATGGGGTGAATATAATTAAATCTAATTATAATATTAGACTAGTTATTTAGACTTCCTTACAATCGTGGTTGCCAATTTAAAAACAACGTATTTTGCTTTACAAACATATGCGCAAAAAATACGTATTAACATATTTACACATATTTAAACAAACATGCCGCAGCTCATAAGTGCTTAAAAAAACTCAGCACATCTTCCTATTTTCTAAAACATAACTTACCTCCCCCGAAGCTCTCTTCCTGGTTTCTGGGACGACTAGCGTGTTCCCGTTGCTGTTCTGAACAATCGCAGAACCTATACTCATTCTGGGTCCAACTAGCATGTACCGTTTGTCTCCGGATCTGTACTGGATGCTGTGGCACAGTGTTCCATTCCCGCTCGAGTCTACATAATTGGAATCCTGTGAATACTTGGAGGAATAGTCTGTTGGTTTAGAACACTGCATTACTATCAAACCGATAATACTGATGAGAAAAAGAGCTGAGACAGACCCCAGCGAGATTTTCAAATAAAATGTCATGTTGTTGCCTTCGTCATTTTTAACAGCGCCTTTAATATCTGACGCTGAAAATGGCTCTTTGGTCTCCACGACGTTAATAATCACAGTTGCGGTGGCTGAAAGTGAAACGTTCCCATTGTCTTTTACCAGTATAACAAGTTCATGATTTGCCTCGTCTGTTTCCGTAAATGGACGAAGGGTTCTGATCTGTCCAGTATAGCGCTCCAATCCAAAAAGTCCGGGGTAAGAACTTTTATGAAATGAGAACGATAACCAGCCATTGTATCCTACGTCAGGGTCGTAAGCTCTCACTTTAGTCACTAAATGCCCCGCATTCACGTTCCGGCTGATCTCCTGCACACCTTCAGCAGAACCGTTAGTGCTGACAGGAGACAAAATGATTGGAGCGTTGTCGTTCTGATCCAAAATAAACACATTCATTGTGACGTTTGTACTTAGCGACGGAGTTCCAGAATCTTTAGCAACTACTTGGAACTGAAACGTTTTTAGATTTTCAAAGTCAATGCTTTTTAAGGCGTAAATATAACCCTTTTCTGAATTTATAGTTAAAAAGGATGTAACACTATGTCCCGGTTTTGCATTATGAAGTGTGTACGTCACTATAGCGTTTTCATTTTCATCAGCATCAGAGGCGCTTACGGTAAATATAACAACGCCAGGGTCATTATTCTCGACTAAATACAAGTTGTATGGGTTTTGCGAGAATATCGGACTGTTGTCATTGATATCTGATAATTCCACTCGAATTGTTTCAACAGTAGATAATGAAGGTTTTCCTAAATCATTTGCTGTTATCTGTATATCATATTGCGATATGGACTCTCTATCTAACCGACTCTTTGTCACCAACGAATAGAAGTTTCCTTCAGATGAAGGCTTCAGTTCAAAAGGTAAATCTTCAGGTAACGTACAAACAACCTGTCCATTCACACCGGAGTCCAGGTCAGTAACCCCAATCAGCGCCACCACGGTACCTAGAGGCGCGTTCTCTGGAATCTGGCTGGACAGAGAAGTGACGTCTATCTCGGGGCTGTTGTCATTAACATCGTCTACCTTCACAAACACGTTGCAGTAAACAGTCATGGGTGATACGCCCTTATCTGATACCTGTACATTTATCTCGTAAACCTGTTTTGCTTCAAAATCAATGACACCTTTTAGAGTAATTTCGCCTGTTTTGCTGTCCAAATCGAATAGCTCAGACGCTTTATTCCGTGATTTACCTCGGAATGAGTATTCTATTTCAGCATTTAATCCGTCGTCAGCATCGGATGCCTTTACCTTTACTAAAACCGTACCCAAAGGTTTATTTTCTGGTATGGTGATGGCGTATTTCTGCTGACTACACACAGGGGCATTGTCGTTAGCGTCTAAGACCGCGACTGTAATATTAAGAGTACCAGATTTTCGTGGACTACCGCTGTCCATTGCAGTTAGCACTATAGTGTGTTGTGGAACAAGTTCCCTGTCTAACGGCTTTTTTAATATCAAAAATGGAATTTTAATGTCACCATTTAGTTCTTCAATTTCCAACTGAAAATGGTCGTTTTGGCTCAGTTTATATAACCGTAAATCATTTAAACCTATATCGGGATCTTGAGCTCCTTCCAACTGAAATCGTGCTCCAGTCATTGTCAGCTCCGGAACTTCTAATCGGTATTCTCGATCCGGAAAACTGGGAGAGTGATCGTTAACATCTACTATCTCGACAGTAACGGGATTGATTACAAGAGGATTCTCTATCACTGCTTTGAGGTTAATGAAACAAGGAGCACTTTTACCGCATAGCTCCTCCCTATCTATCCTCTGGTTCACGAACAAAGCGCCGTCTCTCTGATTTACCTGGAAAAGTTCCTGCTTCGTTCCCGTCACAATACGGAGATTCCGATCCGCCAGTGTGCCCGTATCAAGTCCAATGTCTTTAGCGATATTCCCCACTATTGTGCCAAGTGGTAATTCCTCATGGATTGGATAGCGGACCAGAGCAGAGGTCCTTGTCCACAGCAACAACAGACCCGCAAAATGGAGAAAAGGCCAGCACTTCGTCCCTCTCCTTCTGTGGTGTATGATCTCCATGCCGATATCTCAAATATTCTCACAAATATGTAATGGTTAATGAAATACACGCATCTTAAATTTCCATGAGGAAATGATAAATGATTGGCCATGCAGTTATTTCATGTTTGTATGAAATATTTTACCAGAATTCCAGCCCCTTCTTAGCCGACTCCTACTACGGTTTTAATATTAATCAACCATTCACGGAGAGTGGTTTTCTAGATTTTAAAAAAAGAACTTTGACAACACTGCCACCATGCGCCTCGAAGCAAGTCATACGACAAATGTATACGTAACGTTGTTGTATAGTTTCTTTGTTATTCATTTTTTGTTGTTGTTGTATTATTGACCGCATATAGGTGTACTCCGACAAAAGATATATCATATCACAGCAATACCATACTCACTGCAGTAGAATGGAGCATGTATGATCCCAGTTTTGGGGTCAGGGAGTCATTTTCTAGTTTCCCTGTTTGACACACATTATTATTATTTATGATTTGTTTATCTATTTGTTTTTTTCTATTCTATTTGTTTAAAATTTCTTAAACTTATTTCATGTTATGTCCATTTACAGCCATTATCTGCTTTGCCTCCAAACAGACGTCAGAAAGCAACTTCAGTGCTTCTAGTGATTTTACTTATATTGCTGCAAGAGGACCACTACAGCAATAGACATCTAGCAGATTCATTAAATCCCATCGGCTCACTTGAGCAGACCTCAGGACCGTCAAGGAATTTTTGCGAAAGTTAAATGCCTTTCGATCAGCGAGACAGTCAAGACACCAAGAGTTGAGAACCCAAGCGCGGTACTTTAATGGGGAGATCCAAACACAAAGTCCAGAGGCAGGCAAAGGGTCAAACACTGGTAAAAAAAAAAAAAGGCAATACAAAACATTCTAGGATTCGGTAGTCGCTAGTTTTCCAAGATGGCACCTGGCCTTAAATCAGCTAGTGAAGCATTCCAGCCTTGTGAGGTCTTTGGAGACATCAGCCGAGTGCACATTATCGCAGATGACATGATTATTTTAGCAGCCTCGCAGGTTGCACACAACAAAGCCTTGGTTTCGGACAGGACATGAGCAAGGGATCAAATTTAACAATGACAAAATACAGTAGACATTGTCTCAGGAAAAGGGCGTTCAGACAGATCTGGCGAAAATTTAATGAGTCAGGTCGTTTCTTATCTCGTACAGTTACATCCTCAAAAACCCGACATCACAGCACCACTTTGCTTGCTGCTCTAGAACAATTTAGTTTGGCAATGGAGCCATGGATAAGAAAAGGCTCTGCTCACTCTCAAATTGATCATTAGCAAAGCACCTGTACTCGATTGTATGATCCATCTCTGCCACTGGTGATACAGCAGATGCAGGTTTGGACTGCCGAAAATTCCACCAGAATGTGTTTGGGTGACCTGTTACCATTCACTCAGATCACAAACTTGGAGGTGATATTCAACAAATCCATGGTACAAACGTTCCAATCGTCTGCACTGCTAAACATACTGTTGCAGTTGCAACAACTGAACCTGTCCCTAGTGCATGTCCCAGGGTCCAAGTTTATCATCACAACCTCCTGTCCAGGGAAAATCTCCCTAGCAAAGATTGGGAAGCAGGGCAGTTTGATAACATAGTAGTGACATAGCAGTGAACAGCAAATAATCCAGTGCTTCACGGCCACACAGCCTGCTTGACATAATGAGTCTGAAGACTGTCTGACCCTACTGAAAGGCCCATGACCATCCAGAATAAAATGTGTACACCCTCTGGCTAAACCTTTCCTGTCTGTTAAGTATCTTCTGAGCCATTGTAAGCACACTGTCAGTCACTGCTCCCAGAAAATCACAAATAACATCTTATAAACAACCCTTCCTCTAATATCCGATGGGTGAAAGTGGGTGCATACATTATTGATTTTGACAATCAAGTACTACCTACTGGTAGTAGACTATTACTCCAAGTTGTCTATGGTAGGGAGGTACAGCAGATAGCTAAAGAGTGGGGGTTTGTGCACTCAAGCATGCAATACAATCATGCAATACAATAAAACATGCTGAAATAATCTTTGTGACACTGCCCCTCATTTGGCTATTCTCACGCTGTACAATACACATCTCTCAGCAATATTCTCCTGCTCAGTCACTAATAGGAGGTGCCTGTGAGGTGTGCCTCCCATCATCCCTTGCAAGTAAAAAATCTGTAAAGTACCTCAGGCGTCACAGCAGATGGTCGAACATCAACTAAATACAAGACCTACAATTATGGAAAAAACAATAAAACAAACTTGTATACCTTTCTCATTGGTACCATACTCATGTAGGATTGAGAGTTCTGTTGCCTTTTGTCACCCTGCCATTTGATGGTTTTTATCCCTTTTCTGGTGTTTTAAATTATTAGCCTTTTTCTGTTCTGGGTAGATGGTTTTGTTTGTTTGTGTGTACTTTGGTAGTTTTCCTTCATATGTAACATTGCAAACAAAAGGTTTCTAAAAAGGAGAATGTCCCATCATTTGATGTATTTGTAATGTGCTGTGTCATATTATGTGGTCGGGTAAAAAAAGGGATGGAATCAGGGTTCTCTCTTTTTGGCTAAGCAGGAATAAGATTATTAGCAACATAAATAAAATAAATATCCAATAGTCTATTTAATCTATAACACTCATTAAGTGGACATTAAGACAAGCCTTCGCAAAAGTTGACAAAAATTGTAAATGTTCTCTATTAGATTTTTAATTAACAAACCTTCATTTCTGTAAATAAATTCTAATTGCACTTACCTCTCCCGAGGCTCTTTTTACGTGTTCTGGGACAAGTAGAGTGTTCCCATTGCTGTTAGGGACAATAGCAGAACCTATGCTCATTCTGGGTCCAACTAACATGTACCGCTTGTCTCCGGATCTGTACTGGATGCTGTGACACAGTGTTCCATTCCCACTGGAGTCCACATAATGGGAATCCCGTGAATTTTTAGAAGAATAGTCTGTTGGTTTAGAACACTGCATTACTATCAATCCGATAATACTAATAAGGAAAAGGGAAGAAACTGACCCCAGTGAGATTATCAGATAAAATGTCATGTTGTTTTCTTCCTCGTTTTTAACTGTGCTTTGAATATCTGATGCAGCAAACACTTCTATGGCCTCCACAGCTTTAATAATGACAGTTGCGGTGGCTGAGAGCGAGACGTTCCCATTGTCTTTTACCAGTATGACCAGTTTATGTCCTTTATCGTCTGTTTCCGTGAATGGCCGAAGTATTCTGATCTGCCCAGTATAGCGCTCCAATCCAAAGAGACTTGGGTCAGAAATTTTCTGAAATGAGAACGACAACCAGCCGTTGTATCCTATATCAGGGTCATAGGCTCGCACTTTAGTCACCAAATGGCCTGCATTTACATTGCAGGGAATCTCCAGCACGCCTTCAGCAGAATCGTTTGCGCTGACAGGAGACAAGACGACTGGTGCGTTGTCGTTCTGGTCCAGAATAAACACATTCACTGTGACATTGCTGCTTAGCGACGGAGTCCCAGCATCTTTTGCGAGTACTTGGAACTGGAACGTTTTTATAGTTTCAAAGTCAAAACTTTTTAGGGCATATATAGTACCAGTTTCTGAATTGATGTTCAAAAATGATGTTACACTGTGGCACAGAACTGAATTCCCGATTATGTATGAAACAACAGCGTTTTCGTTCTCATCTGCATCAGAGGCGCTAACAGTGAATATAGCAGTGCCAGGGTCATTATTTTCTACGATATACAAATTGTATGGGTTTAGCGAGAATACAGGATTGTTGTCATTTATATCTGACAATTCCACTCGAAGTATTTTGACATTAAATAAGGAGGGGGTTCCTAAATCATTCGCTGTTATTGTTATATCATACTGTGCTTTGGACTCTCTGTCTAAGCGACTCTTCGTCACTAAGGAATAGAAGTTTCCGTCATTCGAAGATTTTAGTTCAAAAGGTAAATCTTCAGGTAACGAACAAACCACCTGTCCGTTCACACCTGAGTCTAGGTCCGTTACTCCCATCAGCGCCACTACGGTACCAACTGCCGCGTTCTCGGGAATCCGGCTAGACAGAGAGTTTACATCTATCTCTGGCCTGTTGTCGTTCACATCCTCCACTTTCACAAACACGTTGCAGTGCGTGGACAAGGGTACGGACCCAGCGTCTGATGCTTGAATATTTATCTCATAAATTTGCTCATCTTCGAAATCGACAAGACCCTTCACTGCAATTTCTCCATTTTTTTCATTTAGGTCAAACAGGTCAGTGGCTTGGGTGCTGAATTTGTTTCCAAACGAATACGTCACTTCTCCATTTAACCCATCATCTAAATCAGACGCTTTGACCTGTACCACAAACGTACCCACTGGAACATTTTCCTGAAGCATGACTGTGTATTTCTGTTCGCTACAAACCGGTGCATTATCATTGACATCTAAAACAACTACGGTTATGTTAAGAGTGCCCGATCGCTGTGGACTTCCTCCGTCGAAAGCCGTCAGCAAAAAATTATGCAATTGAGTAATTTCCCTGTCGAGGTATTTTTGCAAGACCATGAACGGAATTTTGTTGTTAACGTTAATTTCATCTATCTCCAATCGGAAATGTTCGTTCTGACTCAGTTTGTATAACCGTAAACCATTTGTTCCAACATCAGGGTCTCGCGCACCTTCTAACTGAAAGCGAGTTCCGGGCACGGCGGATTCTGAGATTTCAAGGCGACTCTCTTTGCTGGCGAAACCGGGAGCATGGTCGTTAACATCCAAAATATCGACGGTAATGTGGTGCATTTCAAGGGGATTCTCTATCACTGCTTTAAGGTTAATAAAACAAGAAGCACTTTTACCGCAGAGCTCCTCTCTATCTATTCTGTGGTTCACGAACAAAGCGCCGTCTCTCTTATTTACCTGGAATAGCTCCTGCTTAGTTCCCGACACAATACGAAGATTCCGATCCGCCAGTGTGCCCGTATCAAATCCCATGTCTTTAGCGATATTTCCCACTATTGTGCCGAGTGGTATTTCTTCCTGGATGGAATAGTTGACCTGAGCGGAGGACCTTACACACAGCAACAATAAAAACGCAAAATAGAAAGAGTGCCAGCGATAGTCCCACCTCCTTTTGTGATAGCCGCGTCTCATTGTAAAACGTTTTGTAAACAGGAGAAATAATTCTTAGATAACGGTGGGAAAACAATCAACAGCCTATAATATTTCGTCCTAAATAATATAAAGGCGTGTATTTTCCAACACTATTCATTCACATACCATTTCTTCTTTATGGACATCCTAGCCTCCCTCTCTTTGTGATGTTACACTAACCCTTTATTCGTAAAATGGCCGGTTTAAAATCACTTTTTTTTTTTTTTTTTTTGCTAGCACTGCCACCATGTGTCTAGGTGTCAACGATACATATAATATAGATACACCCTCATTTGAGGTTATTTTCGTTCATGTTTTTTCATATTTTAGGAGTATTTCATGTTTTCAGGCGTATAATTTTATTAATTGCTTTTTCATTAACGATACATTGATATCAATTTACAAAGTTATTAGGTATATAATGAACGAATATTTAAAAATCTAGAGTTTGTCAACGAAAATTGCTTTAATGGTACCCTTCCACGCCACCCCCCCCCCTCCCAAAAAAAATAGACACGCCAACAAACATACTGTCCATAGATTTTCAGCTTCACTCTCATCACCTACATCATCTGCATTGAAACGAACAGCCAGTCTGAATTAAAAACAAGCGACTCTATTACGCTGGTGAACACTGACATCCAACGGTCATTGAGAGAAGTGCGCCATTCACAGTTATACTTCCGCTGGTTGCTGACCCCCGTCAGTATTTGATTGACGTGCTGGCGGGAAGATATTTGCTTTGACTTACAAGTATGCGCGCATACATCGCGCCAAATTGA
>JAOVYW010052350.1:0-23918 GCA_025775045.1 Hiodon tergisus | reverse complement strand
CATTATGTTATGGCTGATCGGTGTATATATATATATATATATATATATATATATATATATATAAATGAACCCAGGTCCAGTTCATGGTACAAGAGGATCACAATGACCAGCACTGCTTGCTGGTCATTGCTTATTATATTGTTGCATACTTTTTCTCTGCTCCAGAAATATTACAGACACTCACTATCTTCTGCTACCTGAATTATTTACTTACGCTATTCCTGCGTCATCCTGAGACAGTATCAATGTTTCAGTGTTAACTTCTACCAGTTGTATTAGCCATCGTGTTAGCATTGCATTAACTTACATCCTTTGGAGCAACGAGGGGAGTTTAAAGGACTGCATAAAGAACAGTAGTGGTAGAAAAGGAAGGATAGATAGATAAAGGAAGAGGGAGAGGGAGAGATGTGGAGACATGGGAAGATGGTCTATGTTATACAGCTACTGCTTACAATAGATTGAGGGCATGAGGCTAAACAGAATCAGTGAGTGTGCAGTGAGAGACTCGCATGAGCCAGGGGGCAGACCAGCGGAAGCACAATAAAACCACAGAGGCACACATTAAAGAGGCACAGAAACTAAGCAGGTTCAAACAAGACTTCCCTTCCCCATCCTTACGTCAACATGCTGGATGGATAAAGGAGAGACGAGCCTGATGGAGGGAAGTCCAGCCTATAGTAATATTGGATTTTTAAATAATGGGCAGTCCCTGAAAGTTTCCTCAGTAGATCCACACGTTGTGGGAGTATTCAGTTATTACCACTAAAGGCATTCACTGTGAAAGATTAAAAAAACAAAACAATGATGCAATATTAGACTTCCTGCCAGTTTGACAACCAATTAGAATGAAAGAAAAGATTTTATCACTAAGCCCGGATGTCTTTTCTTTTATTCTTCATCTTGATTTCCTGAAGGGAAAAAATTGCGATGTTCCACAAAAAATTGCAAGAGCTTTCAGAACCTACAAAACAGACAAAATACTGCAGTGAAAAGAATGTTTCCTCTTTGACTGAGTAGCACTTAGCTTGACTCATGTCAGAACAGAAAGGCTGAGCAATAGGTCATCAGTGCAGCAAAATAAAAGTGAGTCTACCACCAGAGCTGCAAGTGTGTAGGAATACATTGAAACAAAGTAACTTTCCTGCACTCTGTAAAAGTGAAACTGCATCCTTTACTTAGCTCTTTAGCAATAACTGTTCATGCAAATGGACACAGACAACAAATACTGCAGAGTATTAATCTGTTGGGATAAGGAGGCAATTATCATTGTGACAATTATCACTGTGGGATACCAGGCTTTAATTTGTGTTAAGCTGATAAGCTGATAGTTTCTATGTGTAATATGATAGGGAAAAAATTAAGGTATAATAAAACAAAGAGCATGATCCAGTGGTTTGCAGCTGGTCTGAGATAAAGTATATTTCACGTACTTGTAACACTCTAAAACTGTGTTTTATATTGCAGTTTAGTTTGTCTCTACCTATAGTAATAATATGTTTGCTTAGGTAATAGCCAACAGAAATGGGAGTTTCGAAATGGGCGATGGTGGTCCACGTTGCTGTTTGCGTTGACTGCTAGGTTCCCAGGAGAGGAATGTCATCCGTTTTGAGTGGTTGATTTGCCCTCCTCCCCTCTGTCAGCTTCACTGAGTGCCAGGACGGATTCTCCCTTGGCTGTGTTTAGAATAAGCTGACAGCTGTGTCCCACAGAGACAGTCAGCAGGGTTGCAACGCGACTGCATTGTTGGACGAGATCCAAACTCGCCTGTTGGCTCAGGCCTGCTAGTCTAGCAATGGGATCTGAGCCAACATGGTGCCATTCTCTGCCTTCCTTCACTGTCCTGCCCCTTCACTTCCAGGACTCCTGCCTTTCCTGCCATCCTGTGAGAAAAGATCACAGATCATTGACCCTACAGTGGGCAGGACATGGTAACCCACATGTCCATATGAGAACACATGGCCATGGTGAGGAGGCTTCCCCAGCCGGTTAGCGGATTGTTTTTGTTTTTTGCTGCGTCAGGGCCCCAGCTAAAACCAACAGTAAAGGACAGAGATCAGTGACGGACAGGGTGGGCTTGATTGAGCATGGAATTTTGTGACCCCTCCGTCATCATCATCCACTGTTTATTTATCGATCTGACTGATAGTCTCAGTGGAAGACACCAACACATAACTCATTACATTCTGATGCAATGTTAGGGCTCGATGAAAATGTTGTACTGTGTGTAGTGAAATGGAGAAAAAACATTCTGCCAGATTTTACATATGGAATTATGGCAAAATATCAGATTAAAAAAAGAAATTCTTTTATTTGCATTTTAAGTCTTTAAAAAAATGTAACAATCATCTTAGTTTATGATCATCACAATATTTCTAACAGTGAGTCACTGAGTATTGAGCACAATACAAGTGTTTTCTTTGAAACTGCATCTGTACATGATAAATTGTATGTCCTGTGGCATGAATATTTATGATGCAGTGAGTTCTGACTATGACACCCTTCAAAGGATGCCCCCTGCCCACAGCTGTATTGATATAGCCCCTTTCAAGGGCAAAGCAAACAAACAATTTTTTGGTTTTTATAATAGAAGATATAAATAGAGGACAACCTCCATTGTGATACAATCTATTACCTTTTCTGATAAATGGAGGACAAAATAAATATTACATTTTCAGAGCTGGGGTGCAATACAGTGGCTAATTCCATACTACTGGTATTGCATCCTTGCAATGCTGTAAAATAGGACAGATCAGTGGTTTTCAGTAGCACCTTTTTGAGATAAAGATTAATATCAACCATTTTACGCAAAAGCACCGAAGACAATAACTAAAACGCAGACAAACAGCTGCATGCCTTGTCCGTTTAATCTCTCTCTTTCTCTCTGTCTCTCAGTCTGAATCCATTGATGATGATGGCCAATGAGTTTATAAAAAGGAGAGAAAATTGGAATTTATTACAACAGGAGAGAAAAATGATCAAAGGGCATCTTGGGTGACTGGAAAGACTGTGATTGGATAGTGGTGAGTGTGGTGTGGGCTTGCTGTCTCATTTTTAGAAGGTAGGGAAGGGGTATAAGGGTGGGGATGGATGGCAAAGAATGATCTGCTCCGTGAACAGAACAGAACAACCCTCTAGGATGACATGTGTGGGTTCTATCTAGCGTTTTAGCGATCATTTTCTCTTTAACCGAGATAAATATATTTTACTGTCCTTTTGCCAGAATGTGTCCAAGCTGAACACAAAAGTCCACTTTTCATTGATTAATATCCGTCGATAACAATTTAGCCCTTAGTCCACACAAGTTAGGTGATGCGCTGTTTTGTCCATCACTGAGGTGCATTCTGCTGATATACTGCAGCTGCCCTTGCACCTTCATGGGGTTTCTAGCAAATCGCCGAGCCGTGAAGCCCACGCTTGGCCAGGGAGATGGCAGACACACACCCCCGAGCCACTGCCTGTCAGCATACCGCAGCGTTCAGAACCTCAACATAGAAACCGGGGTGTCATCAGCTGTCAGACACAGCGTCAATCACGCCCTGCAGATGAGAATAAGGCTCCACAATAGCGCAGGCCACATGAGCAAGTGGGGTAGTACTGAATTCATTACACTTGATGAAAAGGTTACAGGCTGACGGCTGTTGTGCCCTTAAGCAAGGTACTTAAACTGGATTCCTTCGGTAAATACCCAGCTTTATCAATTGGCAAATTATTTAATGGTAAGCTGTTTAAATTGCTTTGAATAACAGTGCCTGCTAAGCTAATAAGTTGTGGATGTTCCTAGTGCTGTATTTCCCTCAAGAGCAAAGGCATAACCTTTCTCTATAACACTTAAATTAAAGTGCATTCACTATAGAATCCCATGGTGGAGAATGTGCTCCCCTGCCTGGTATATTGACAGATTGCGATAATCATACGGCTACAGAGACATGTGTGTAAAGGTGCACTGACACGACTAGTTATCATCCGACTATTAGATTGATTTCCTCAAAGTTGATGCCTGTCTTTGTGTATAGTGTGTGTGCCTTCCGCACTTACAAGTCTTAACAACGGATTAATTCGAAATTCAAGGTGCAAAACAATCTCTTTTGGAATATGCTTCCAAACGGTTGATAATGGTGCGTTTTGTATGGTCTATTAGTTAAAATGTCAAAGTCAAACAGGCTTTTCAGATAATAATGATAATGCCCTTTGTAGTCGTCATCGACTGTCTAATAGCTGTTAATGATCCGTAAGTGTTAAAAAAATTACTCACTCGAAAAAAAGAGACATTCCTGCTGAGTAAAGACAGCTTTTGACACCAGTAATATAATTGGCATGATATAATTACATTTAAAAGCCTGAACAAACTAGATTACCATCCTTCTACATCGTACTGAGTTTTAAAAAGGCTAAATAGATCGGTGAGTGAGGGTGATGGTTGCAGTAACAATGCGGGAGATCACAGTGTCGGCCACCATTTTGAAATGCAAAACTTTGAAATAACCGAAAACTGGAAATGGAAAAGAACATGCTATCTGGGTTTTTCGCCACAAACAGAAATCACTTCCTAGTTGACCAGGGACTCAACTAGGGTGGGTTCAAGAGGTGCGGTGAACCTGGAACTAAAGGGGACCCTAAAACACAAAAATAATATTGTTTTTTAAAATTAATATTAATTAATTTAATATTAATATTAAAACAGTATGTGCTATGTGATTTCTCATGTACTTTTGAATTGAAAAAGGGTTGCTTATTTTGCACCATCACCAAGTTAAGTGATAACCAGCAAGGATTTGTGCAGTTGTAGGAAAATAAAATAAACACAGAAGGGAGGGCGTGACGGGGCTCCTAGGTGAAGCCAAAGGGTTGCTGGCCCTTCCAAAGTGACTCTTTCCGTAACCTCCAGACAATGGTGGATTATCATGCTTATGTAAATGCTACAGATAGACACACACAATTGATGGCTGTTTGATTAGCAAGCTCATTAGTGACTACACGTTTAAGTTAACTATTCAATCTTACTTGTTTCAATTAAATTGCACCTTTCCATTTTGTTGTAGATTTTTTTTGAAGAAACTCTGTTTCAGGAGCCCACAGTTACTTCTTGAACCCCTCCTGTGAAACACTAGTTACGTCCTCGATCTCGAATTAGAATTAGGCTGAAATTCTGTTTGTAATGACAGGGTGGTTTGTGTGTGTGTGTGGGAAGGGAGGGACTGTAGAGGCTGTGAATAAACAGATTTTAGAGAGAAAGTGTTTGGACGGCATGGTAACCATCAAGCAGTTTCATTTTGTTGTTGGGCCATTTATTTTGGCTGGTAGGTCAAAGCCTGGGAGTTGTTCAACTTCATCACTTCAAGGGACTTGTGTCATTATGATATTAACAGTTTGTCCCTCCTGTATCTTGTTCTTTGCTTACTTATTTAATTATTGCCAAATTCAAACAAAAAAAGAAAGATGGCGCTGCTGATGCTGAGTGTGAGTATAAGTTGCATTAAAGTAGGTACATTGCACAGATATGTATGCAAGATGAGCACTTTTTGCGTGGGGTTTAAAAACAACCCTTTCTCCAATCCCCATATACTTATTAGTACTTATTTCAGCTGGCTTTTAAGTGACATTTAATTTGATTTCTAACCTGAATAAATGTGGTTATATATTGAAAAAAGGCTTTCATAAAAAGTAGGACGTTTTACTTCATGGGCAAGTGTTCTCCCCGGCACACAAGCAGAACATTGAGTAAATAACCAAGCAAGGCTTCCTTGCAAAGGCACTCAACTTGACACCATGGGGGCACAGATCTAATGCCTCCAGACAGGCACTGCTCGCTCGAGCCTGAGAGGCCGGTCGAGCAGCAAAACCGCAGATGGCATGGATGCTGCCAAGAAACTCCCCAGACAGTGTCTATGAGCCGCCCTCCTGCTGCATGGCAGTCCGCCTCCTAGTGAGGTGTCTTCTGCAAAATGAGAGATCAGGTAGGACTTAAGTGTCGACTGGCCAGGCTTCCTCGAGAGGTAACCCGCTATCATTGCACAATTACTGAGACCTGTGGGATGCTGCAATGGGGAACAATGAATGTGAGTATGGTGCATAGCATACTGTCTGAGACACAGAAACTGACTTAAATATACAATATAAAATATCTCAAACTACAATCCTTGTCTGCAGGTTCTCATCTTATTTCAGCCATAATTGCTTAATTGGAGTCATTATGTGGATAAGATATGTGGATTATGTGGATTCACATGGTGTTTCTAGGCATAAATGCTACTTGGATTTTTCAAGATCTTTGAAAAGCTGTAGATCCAAGGATTACAAGGAGATCCAAGGAGGCACTAGGTGTACAATTGTGCACAAGATTACTTTGTTCTCAACTAGTTTTACATTCAAGCAAAAAGGCTGTGCACATCTACAGTATGTGCCTCAAGTAGGACGATTTATTGATATAAGACAATAATCCCTGGTGTATTCTGATGTGTTGCCTAGCAACAAACATTCAAATGCACTATGTAACTATGTTTAAAAAGAACTGTAAGGAACAGGAAGTGCATTTGCAGGCACCTGCTAACCAGAAAGACCAAGATGATGGTTTATAGCTTTTATAGCCATCAAGTGACCTCGAGTCATGGCCATGATCTGAATGAAAGTAAATTTTGAAAATAGTGTTAGGTGTAGATACATACCTAGCAATGATTTGGTTGTGATATATTTGGGCATATGTGAAAGGGAGAAGGCTGAGTATGTATTTCCACTGACAAATGTTAATTAATATTACATAGACTTTTTTGCTGAAATCCAAAAAACTAATTGCTAGTCTTCTCATTACCCAAGGCAGCCCAACTGCTTCTTTCTTATTTGTCCCGCTAAAATTCTCACAGGCTTTCTTTTGTGTCTCGACTGCAGCCAAAAGATTCTATTTGGAATCTGCTGTATTAAACTAATCAATCTATATTTGCTAACATGATTTGACCAGTAATACCTAGCAGACAGTAAATGTTAGCTGCAGTAATTTCTTTCGCAGAAGGGAGATGCACAGTGGTTCTCTGTTTTTTTTTTTGCTGGAGTGATAAGCTGGAGTGATAAGCTGTGTTACAGTAATTAGTATTGTTAAACTGATGCTCAAGAACCGAGTCTGTGGCCAAAGGTACCACACAGCCAATGAAAAGGCTCAGCCAGGTCCTTCAGATAAATCGCAATAAACCATATTCAAACCTGAGGACCTGTGTCAGCTGTGAACTTACTGGCTTTTGGGTGCTGTCCAATGGCCGTGCATCTGCAAGACAACATAACATACATAATACATATAGAAAGGTGACAAATTAAAGGAAAACCCTACAGTGGGGATGTCTAGAAGCTCTGTTATGCAGTGGGGGGAATTTTACTGGCATGGTTTGGGTCCACTTGTCCCCTTAGAGGGAAGGGTCACTGCAAATCATTACAATCATTATTCTGAGTGATCACCTTTATCCCATGGTGAAACTTATTCTATCCTGATGGGAGTGATCTCTTCCAGAATGACAATATCCCCATTCACAGGACATGAGGGGTCACTGAATGGTTTGATGAGTGTAAAAATGATGTAAATCATCCTTTGCAGTCACCAGATCTAAATCTTGGACAGCGCTTTTCACCACCGTAATCAAAACACCAAATGAGGGAATATCTTTTGGAAAATGGTGTTCCATCCCTCCAGTAGAGTTCCAGAGACTTGTAGAATCTACACTTCATGTTGTTTTTCCTTTAATTTGTCACCCATCTGTACATACATACATTAATGAAATACTAACTTGCTGGTGATAGTCAAATGCAGTCAGAAGGTGCTAAAAGATTTTCGTAAAAGGTTTTGATGTTTTCTTCCTTATGTCTTGGATAAAAATGACAGTTAACATGAGTAGAGACCAACTATGTCTGCTTGTTTTCAGATCACCAGAAGCTGGACAGAGAGGCAAGGATCTGCCGGCTCCTGAAGCACTCCAACATTGGTGAGCGGGACCGAGTCTCAGATGTACAGTCCAGCATCACCCCCAATGCTTGACCAGATAGACAGTTTTTATTTTATTTTTTATATGAAATCTATAACTAATCGATCACTGTCAACTCAGTTATATTGCAGTAACATGGTGCGAATTATGTTTAGTATGTGGAACACTTGTTTGTAAATGAATTTGTATCACCTGAGAGGCTGCTTTAAATGCTGTTGGATATCTGATGGTCAGACTGCACGCATTCCTGTGATGCTTTATGTAAGGCAAGGCCAACATCAGTTTCAGACTGTGTGCATGAGTAGGGAGGGATCGAGTGGACTCATGGAAATTTGGGAAAAATGTAGAAGCAGGCTGCTCATTATTGCTCTGGTTGTCTTTACAAACAAGCTAATGCATTAATGAACAATAATAAATTAAGGAAAATCTTTGAGGATCCCCTCACACGTTCAACTCTAAAATCACAAATGAAAATGAAAACTTAAAAATAAAAACAGAACATCTCACAATCTTAAAAATATTGTACTCGGAAAATAGTGCAATGTTGCTGTGCAGTGAGTCCTTTATAAAGTGTAAAGTTCACACTGAGGAGCACGGCTCTGTATGGAAATACTGTTAATGTCTCACAGTATAAATAGTATAACATATAACCTAAAGACTACTGCCTGGGTATTCTGCCTAGAGACAGGTTCGGTAATTCTATGTAGATCAGTGTTTGTGAGTCATGCAGATGAGTCAGTGCTGCTCATTCTTAGTGCCGTTACAGAGATTGGTCAGTGACCTGCAATGGTCAAACTGCCTTGATCTCATAGACACTGTTATCACAAATAATTTGTATTGCATTGGACTTGAAAAAGTTGCAAAAGGTTTTATCTAAATGGAGAATTGTAAGTACTTGTATGATTAAGATCAGGCAATTATTGTAGATTATTACTGTAAAAGGTTTCTGATAACTTGCATAATAAACTGTTGCAAAACAGTAGGGCTTTCACATTCAGATTCTATTTAAATGTGAAAACAGGTGAAAATATTCAAATTCGGAAGGTATCTTGTTCTTAACAGCCAACAACATAGTGAACAGGAAACGCTCAGCTCAGGACACTGACCATGCTGCTCACCTTGTGTTCTTACCTAATAATACTGAATAACAAGTTGTAAACAGAAATTGTACCTACTTGCTTGCTAGAATTTAGAATTTTGTTCAAACAATCAAAGTTTATTTGTTTAATAAAATGAATAATTAGGTAATCAGTAATCAGGAGTTGAGCACTCATTCAGGAGGACCATAGTTGGTTCTTGCTGCCATTACTTCACTAGAGATTATATCCATCTTCGGATTAGCCACAGCTTGTCTTTCCAATGCCAAGGAGTGAGGGGGACTCAAACAAAGCAAAATATCATCAGAGGAATCAAGGGGAGGAAAGGTATGTGAATTCAGTGTTTAGTGTGATGCAATATTATGTAGTCAGCATGAAGAAACTATGGTAGCACACAAAAGCAAAAAGATGAGATGCAAGGGAAGGTGACATAGCCAATAATGTGATCAGTCTTTTCTGGCCAGTTGAGAGAACCAGTTGTACTGGTTACCATCTTGAAAGGCAGTAGCTTCAATATTTTGTGTCGACACCCTGAGCGGCCCAGTTTTTGAAGGAGCCCAATGAGATTACCAAAATGGTTGCGTTTTACTTATCACATTCTGGACTGGGTTGGAATTGTTGCTAACCAGTATATCCTGTCTATTTCTTGTATGCCTGACCCACAGCAATATCATCTGGAGTAATGTGCCTCTCCCGGGAAGCTGTGTAGTATGCAGTGTGTAAAATTACAGGTTTTTCAAACTCCCTGAGTGGTGGCAGGATCTCTTTCAGATGCAATAACACAATTGGCTATTTTAAATTATGGGAGAAATTCATAAAATAAAATAATAATTTAGTGTTCACATAAATGGATGGCCAAGAGCAATAGGGTTATAACTACAAAAGACAAACTCCATTCAGTATCAGAGAATAATGATGTACAAAACTTACAATTGCTCCTTGGATCTTTTGTTCCCTTATTTAATTAAAATATGAATAGCACTAAACAGAAACAGTGAAGATGGTTAGAACACAAAAAGTGTTAGCTGTTAGAGTATAATTGTGTTAGGATTACTAAAAGTAGTGCATATTTAATACATATTCAACAATTTTCAGAGTGTAAAATAAATAGATTTCTAATTTTGAACAGTGGACTAAGGTCGATGGAAGCACAAATTCCTCCCAAATTATTTGAGATGCACTTTTAAGCATACCTTTTATAAGCGCCACAATGTAAAATGATTCACAGATATGTTTAGGCCATTTAGAAATACTACCAACATAATCCACCCAACATTGATTCATGTGAGGAATCCCAAACTGACCCAGGTATGTTAGACGTTCACTTATTTTTATCTGTAATCCAGTAACGGGAACTCGCTATTGTGGTACAAAAATGAAAGCAGTTGATGAGGGTGTTGTACAAAAACATTCCTTTAGCCTTTTGGTAAAAGTGAAAGTGAAATGTCAAGTGGTTCAACTTGATTCATTGAAATAATTGAATGAGTCTACGTTGGGAAACTGTTTAGTGTGCAGCAGTTATTAAGGAAACAAGTTCTGCTGGCTGTTGCGTGAGAACGAGACAGGGGGGGCATATCTCAGAGACAGCTGAAAACAATTTAAGGGTATGGAGTTTTAGCTCCTGCTATTGTGTTAGTATTTTTTATTTTTCCATAAATGAAGAGTGCTGCAACATCCATACACACATGGCTTCAGCATTGTGGGTTCTTGAATGCACTATTGGAGGAATCCTGCGACGTACAGAGCTGGCCTAAATTTATTCTGAAGAGTACCAATTTTCAATGACTGAAGGTCTCAGGATTTGTGAACAGGATTAGAACATATTACAGCAGTAATATAGGCAGGAGAAGAAAAAACTTCCTTTAGTGAAACTCAAAATGATTTCCCATGGAAGAATCAGTTTGTGAGAGCAGAATGAAGATTACAACATAATTTTATTATTACCCATCTGGAGCACCGTGTACTCAAATTAGGTCACAAAAGAAACCTGTGATTAAACTTTGTTTACAAAAAAGTACTTCAACCATTCCGAATTAAAGACTAATTGAAGAACTGGATAGCCATCTCCGTACATATATGACACTTCCCTGCACTGCCCACTGGGTCTCGAGAAATGTATGTTTTCTAAAGCTGTTCACAGCTATCTCATTATACATGGGTAAAAAAATAATACCCCTTCAGATCATCATTGGGTTATTCATTTAATATTCCTACTGATAAGGTTGGGCATTTGGACAAACTTGACACAAATTTCTGGGTAATGTCAAAGATGCTCTGGTCTGGTTAAGACTGTTTTTACATCAGCAAATATACTTGTTCAAAATGTAAATGTGGGTGACACTATTGATAAAATTCTGGTCAATATTGCAAATTCACCTGCAGTTAATGAAATACAAGGCAACCGGTGTTCTAAACCGGGCCATCAGAGCTGCATCAGGACCAGGCACAGATCAATCGATTGATCTGTAAAGCGCTGAGCTTGGGATCATCCAGTTAGGTTAGTAGTTTTTCTTAACCATAAACGATTTTTCAAATTTAACATTATTGCATTGACCTCCCAAATAACATCATGCAAAGGGACTCCCAAAAACTGAAGCCAACCTGGTTTGCTAGTTTTGTTTAATACACTGAGTTACTGATTTGAAAAGTGTGTTTTATTGAGGGCCTACACCAAATCTGATTGGCTAATGACTGCATAAGTTGGTTGCTCGGGGTATGTAATGACTTCATTAAGAGACAGTGGAGGGTTTTTCTTAGATTTGCACGTGCTAAATAATGCAGGATTCTAACTTCCATGTGCATGATCAGCTGCATTATTCATCCATGGTTATTTTCATCTCACTTCCTTTGGAGGGAGATAGAAATTCAGACGTGCTAAAATTGAACATAACGAGAAGTGAACTTGGCTGTGCTGTTCCTCGTCATAAGGGCCTTTGTTCTGGTAAGAGTGGAATGTAAGCTGTGATTGTGTAATAGGAAGACACAAAATACCCATTCTCCTTCTTTATTTTTGTTCCTTTACTAGAATTAAAATGTATGAACTTCTGTCCCCTGGAAGGTTCACCAGGTCTGTGTGAACCATTAACATCCCTTTTAAAATAAATTATTCTGTGGGGACTTGAGTGGAATTTAATGAAGAGTGTTACATAACAGTATTATATTAACCCTTGTGACAATGGAGGCTAAAACACAGTGCTCGCTTATGACAGACTGCAGATTTGTCTGGTGTGAGTTTTTCTCCTCGTTTGGAATTTTTTGTAAATGCTGAATTCCGGTTACGTAATGCTGTGAGCCCCTTTTTGATATCTCTTCTGTAAAGACTGGGAGATTTCTATCATTTGATTTGTTTAACTTTACATTTGAAAGCCAAGCTTCCTCCGTGACTTCTGGGGGTGTTTAAAAAAATGTTTTCCTCCGAGTACCACTACCCACGTGTATCAATGAGCTGCTATGTATGTATGAATTGGCTCTAGTACTAGTTTCACTATTGTAACTGGGCCCCAGATCCCTCCAAATGTTTAAGATATGCATCTAAGTGTCTAAGTGTAGTTTTACTTGGTATAATGTACATCTCCTGCCAAATCCCCTATGGTATATTTATTTTTTCCTTTATTTGATTTACCCTCACATACTGAAGAGATTGATGAGCATGTAGTTCCTTCACAGGCCGATTGAAAATTTTTCTTATTGCATAAATAAAATATGCTTATTAGACGTTCAAGAATCAATACTTTTCATTTACATCAGGTTGATTGATATTTACTCCAGAAAGTTTCCAGCACAGGAAGTTATATACCACTCAGTGGCTAGTTTATTAGCTACACCCCTCTCTACCGCCAGAACAGCCAGATTTCTTTGGGGGATGGATTGTATGAGGTGTTGAGAATGTTCCACAGGGATGTTGGTGCATGCTGATGCAATAACATCACATAGTTGGTGGTACGTTCATGCTGCATTCACCAGTTCCATCTCATCCCAAAGATTTTGTGTTGGGTTGAGGTCTGAAAACTGTGCGGGACAATCAAGTAAATTGAACTTTATGTCATGTTCCAGGAACCATTTTGAGACAATACATGCTTTGTGACATGACACATTGTTCTGCTGGAAGCGTCTTTGTGACAAAGGGTAAACTGTAGTCATAAAGGGACACATCTGATCAGCAATAATTTTCAGATAAGCTGTGGCATTCAAACGTTGCTCAGTTGGTATCAAGGGACCTAACATGTGCCAGGATTTCCAACACCACCACCAGCCTGTATTGACACCAGGCAGGATGGGTCCATGGACTCATGCTGCTTAAGCCAGATCCTGACTCTGCCATCAGAATGACGTAACAGGCAAAAAAATTTCAGTCCATAACTGTCGATTACTGTTGAAAGCATTCCCACTGGAGGCACTTATTTAAATTTTTCACAGCTGGGAGTGGAACTCATTGTTTTCTCCTGCTGCAATACCCTATCCTTGACCTTAATTGTCTTTCTTGCCGCTCACATTTTGCAAAGACAATATATGAAAAACTGAAATAACTGAAACCCAGTTTGCTAGTGTTGGTTCAAACTGGACTAAGAAATACAGTAAGCACAAAAACATAATTCTACTGCGTAATTGGTCAACAGTTCTAAAGGACATACTTTAAAAAAGATGTTATGAAACTAAAACTAAAATTAATTGGTAAATAATCTTTGGATAGTGCATTGAATCAGCCTGGTACCAGTTGCTATTTGAGCATATTAAAAAGGTATATTGATTTTGCACAAAACAATGTTGTTGGAATCTGGTCATTAAATAATATTGATCATATTTTTTTTTTACAACAGAACAACCCAAAAGGCAAGCTACATTGTTTATAGATATAGGAATAGGACTAGATCTGGGCAGTGGATTGAGTCATCATAGCACGTACAGAAACACATAGAGGCTGTCTATGTGGTGAAAGGAAAGTGACATTTCTTGACTGCTGCACAGAAGGATCTACCCTGATGGTGTGGATCACCTACAGAAGGTTCTCCTTATAGATCTAGTACTACAGGAGGATTCAGGAGGCTTTAGATGGAAGAAGAGTCACACAACCACGCACACTCTTAACAAGTGTTGTGTATCAAGAGATGTCTAATACACAAAAATAAGCCGACCTTTGAAGAATTTTGTGGGACGGGTTTAATATCTGCACGTTAATATTTCTTTTTCTGGCATTAAAAATGACCTTTCGAGGAAATTAATTCCCTGAGATGAGGAGAAATAGAGATGAAAAGAAAAAAATCAAGGCAGGACATAGCTGTGTCTAGAATCGACACACAAAGCATTTTCAAGTTTAGTCATGTGTATTTAATACTTCTCAGCCTGAGGGAAACAATTAAAACTGTAATTAAACTGTAATTTTCACTTTGACTGTGATGTAATTAAGAACTGAATTGAATATGCAGTAGGCTGCATGTACAATGCCAAAAGTCTACCAAAGGAAGACAATTCAACTCAATGTTTTAAGGTGACTAAAAAGCTATTACTGCTTTGTAATGTGGATGAAACCAAAATGAACTAATGTTAGAATCGGAAATGTGTTACCCAAAATTAATAAAAAATAATAGTAAATCCTGAAATGCTTTTTTTATGTATGTTTTGATGAACCATTGATATGTTCAGCCTGTTTGTTTCATTGAGGGTTGACATAAATGATAAAAATTCCACTTATGAGTCTGATATACAGGACCTCTCATGATTTATAAGCATTCATAATAAATTAATAAAATTTTACTTACATTTTTTACATAAAACCTTGTCCCTCTTTTGTCTACAATGCTTTTCTTGATAAATAGACATTCAGTTAATGAAATAGTGAGTTGTTTACTTGAAGTTGAGGTCAAATTGTAAGAAGTCGTAGTACACTTTTTACCTGATTCTACTGAAAGTATGAGAGGAATAAAAGGGAAATCTAAAAAGGAAGTCATTATTCAGAAATAACAGACACTTGGTTCAAAAGAACACTTGGACGCAAAGACCTGACCATCAGATTAAATTCAAAAGCTTGTATGACAAGCCCACCTTTCAATCGCTTCCATGGGGACAGGAAGTGTCTACGGCTTTTTGGGCTACCTCTCAAATAGCATCTTATTTACACCTGGAAATACCAGGTGAGATCGTTTCTAATTCAAATAATTGGTTCAATTAGACAAGTATTAGTCGAGGTGAACTGTGGCTCTTAAAGACCGTAGTTCCAGACTCCTCCGCTAGCAGATATAGATTTACCACAGGATATTTATTTATTTATTTATTCATAAATAAATATTTTTGCTTTGAACGGAATAGAATGCAATACAATACAGTACAGGTTCTACTACTGTTTATACCGTTAACACTTTTTCATAAATAAGCACTAATGATATATCCTTTCGAGTACTTCTGCTAATATGGACAGCCAGAAGCTGCATAAAACCCATCATGCTCAATCAAATCAGATTGATCAATTCAATCTAGAACTAACCTCATATTATTTGCAATATGTAGGTTTTTCATTAAATCTGACTGTTTCATCTATGGTTGTCTTTATCACTTTCTTTGTCTATTTGCAAACATAACAGCAAGAACTTGTCATCATTGGCTTATCGGCTTATCGGTTGCCAATTATCAAGGATCTTTTTTAGATTTAGGAATTAAAGTAAAATTCCCTTGACAAAGACTTGGGTACAACACCGTTATCAAAACTTTCATCATAAAAATTATAGGTTGAAAATAACCTCATAAGGATTTCACTAATCTAATAAATTCCCCTTTGGCTCTCTACCTATACAGCTGATCTAATTTATTTTGTAGAACGTTGGCTTTAATTTGATGCTCAGTATCTCTCTCCTCTTGAGGTTGTGCTGAAAGATTAATGTAATCTTGTTAACGAGTTCTGATTCTTCTGTCCCTTTTTAGGCCATGATTTCTCAAACCTCGTTGCAAATTGTCTAAAATGTCAATATTTAGCACAAATTGAGGGAAATGGTCCCGTATGTATCTATTAATGATACTATTTGAGTGGAGAATTCATCAAATTAAAGTAAGGAGTATAGTATAATTGCTTAGTCTAAAAGCCTAGGAGAATATCTACATAAATAGTTTTATTATCAGTCAAAGGAGTAGGGAGGATCTTAACACTAACCCTGTCAACCAAAGTGCTGGAGGTAAAACAAAAATCGAGATTAAATTGGGTCTATGTGGTTATTCCATGTGAAGACTTTCTTGTTAGGCTGACCAACACCAGTTTGGACATTGGATATCTTAGTATCAAACCCATTTTATATATATATATATTAGCAGATTAGGCCTGTAACTTCACCAAATATAAACCCATAGGCGTAGGTTGGTACATGATATTGAAAGAGAATCAGTTTGCAATGTTAAAGTGATGTATATTAACAAACAATGTTATATCCATATAAGATCAACACACTAATTGTAGACTTATTCTCAAGGACGCATGACCATCGTTGTGGGTACACAGCTTTGTAGTCCTCTGTTTTTCAAAGAGGACAAGTTCTTCAAAGCTTTCCCATTAGTGTCCCGGCTGTGCTTCGTGGTGAATTGAACTAATTTTTTTAGAGTTTTTGAATGACATCCGGAATGAGCTGTTGGTATATGTGAATAATTTATTTTCATTATTCTTCATTCTCCTTGTCCTTTAAGCCATACAACCGTCCCAGTTCCTCAGTTCATGATGCTCTATACCACCCCGTTTTTTGTGTTTTGAGAAAATAGTCCTTTTAAGTAAAATTTACTGTCCTGTCCTCCGTATTCATTACTGTGCATATTTAGACAGACAGCTAAACGACTTCCTCATTAATAGTCTGGAAACATGATATCCATGTTTTATTAAGTGTGAAAAAAACTGTGAAACTGAAAAGAGGCAAGATACAATGCTTGCATAAGGAAATCTTCCATATGAAGTAATGGAGTTGGACATAGAACTATATATTAGCAATAGAGAACTTCTCTTGAGCAATGTTCTATTAACTTATTTTGCGAAGCTAACTAGGCTAAATATGAGCACTTTGCTAACTTTGCTAACTCTCCATAGTAGAATCGTAGATTAGTGTGAAAGGAATAAGACAGAAACTGATGAAGCTTCCAAAAGCTTACAACTTTTGCAGATGGATGGAGATTTTAACAGTTCAGAGCAAACAATAAACTGAGCTCATATGAAAACATCGATGACTTCATGATCACGGTCACATGACAGATGCTAACTAAATATATTTTGAATCAGCATCAGGTGGAGACAAACCCAGTGGCATTAAATATGGCAGGTAAGTATCAAAGGCTAGTATTACTACAATTCACGAAGTAATTTCATTATACAACTGTAAAAGAACATGCACTAGTATTAATAACATTATTTAGTGATGTAATTATACTAATTTCTGTGCTATATGGTGCAATCGAACATTGAGCCGCTTGACCTTGGTCACTGGAACTTGAATTTTGCATGAGGCGTCAGGGAAGAGAGGGAAATGGGTAGATGGCTAAATTGTCCTTCTCATTTGCTGTAGGAGATCGACCAGGTGCACATACTTATTTGTACACATCAGCAATTGTTACAATTGCTTCGTCCTCCATGTTAGTGTTTTCTGATACTGTGTAAAATCAGAATTTTAGAAGGTACTTTTTCTTTTATCCTTACTAGGCATTAGGTGAATAGTAAATAGTGCAGGATTTTTCAACCACCTGGAACCATCAGAATCATGTCTTTGTTAGTCACCATCTTGACCCCCTATAAGCAACAGAATTGCAAGGGTGGGAAGTGCTGCGTGACGCAATAAGTGATGAGCATAAGTGACGCAATAAGTGATGAGCATAAAACTATAAGTGATGAGCATAAAACTATAAGTGATGAGCATACAATAATAAGTGATGAGCATAAAACAATAATAGTCCTGTCCGTGTAGTCCTCATTGGGGCCTGTTTTGACTATGGCCCCAAAGTTTACTTAAATAATCACAGTGATTTCTTTATCTGATTCCGCCAACGTGGATGTCTTTCATTCACAAAGGAAGCAAGTGTCATTATTGACAACAGTCAAGATGAAGAAGAATGTCAACTGACGGGAGAAATAACGCGAAGGCAAGAGACAGTACCTTGAACCTGAAAAAATGATGTATAAATGATTCTATTGCCTGAGATCGGAGAAAAGAAAAAAACAACAAGGCCATAATGTTCAGACAACCTTGATGTTCAGGTTTGGGAGGATAAGCAGGCCTCAAAGCAAGAAATGTGAGGGGTGGAATGTAGTATTAGCAGCAGTCCATGCAATGATCAAATTGTTAAAAAAGCACAGGATTTCTGTTTGGAGCTTATATAATTCAGGAGCGTTGCTATGGATTGATGTTGGCAGGGAAACAAATTTAAACTCCAGTCTTCCTCTAGTTCTTTCTATCTTCTACACCCACACAATTGCACCCTAGTCCTCTCGCAATGCACACATGCCCACACACGGAACACTGCAATGATTCGCATGTGGGGGTGGGTGGGTTATGTGATTCAAAGACTGAAATCTATTCTTCTGCAACAGAACATTCAGAAACGGCATCAGTTGGGGTTGGGTTTAACTACAGATCTCACTGTTTTCAATGTGAAAGAAATGAACAGCAAATTTTAAGACATTTCATGCAACTAATGGGTTTATCACCTTGCCACCTGGAGAATATGTTTAAAAGAGTGTTTAAATACAGGAATGCATCACTGATTAGTTTTTAGATACAGTAATAAGCGTTCTGAGTTTAACAAGGGATTGGTCATAGATCATACCCTGATTTCTCCCTCAGGAACTCAAAGAAGCAAAATCCAGGTTTGTCCCAGGTAATTATTTTAAACCTAAATTGCAGCCACTGATAAACCTCTCTTTCTTCCTCCAGTGCGGCTCCATGACAGTATCTCTGAGGAGGGACACCACTACCTAATCTTCGATCTGTAAGTCTATCTAGTTCAGCGGAGAAACTTAAAATTATGCCATCTGTCATTTTCTGCAGAGTGTGAGAAAAGTTGTGTTAAAATAGCATTTGCGCAGAGGATACATATGCGTTGGATTTTCTCTAGCAAGGTTTGGAAGTTCAATTTGCATTAATCATAGTGATTGACCCCAATTTCTATTAGGTCTATAGGTCTATTGGTGTTCATGTTTCATCTCATCAAATGCTTTCCCAGTTTCACTGACGTCCTAAATCTCAACAATCTTGACAGTGAAATTATACACATGGAACTACCAGCACAAATGTACAAAAACTCTCCAGAATCACATAAAGAGACAAAAAAGCCTTTTACTGAGAAGAATTTTGAAAATGTGAAACTGACACATTTTACTTGTATCTTGTGCCAGTTTTGAAATTTGGGTTTATGACAAGATTCCGGTTTTGAAAAGATTTACTCTTTAATGTGTTGATTGGTGTGGACATAAACAGGTATTTTTAAATACGGTGGTCATGAGGAGTACGTGTCTACAAAGTATATATAACAAATTTTTATTATTTAATTGCATAGCAGACGCTCTTACCCTAAGCTTACATAGTGGGATATTCACTGATGCAATCCAGCACCTTGTTCATCGTCACATATATTTTAACTTCCAAAACTATTAAGAGCTCAATGTGTCCTGGCTTTACCACCTCAGAAACTACTGTATGAATGGGTTGAGAAGAAAGCACTGGATAGGGATTGGTAGAGGGGTGTTCCGGTCACACAACCACACAAAGCAACAACAATACGAAGTTGATTAAATTTACTGCTCCTACTGAGACCTACTTCTCGGAACCAACCCAGTCACAGTTATGCTCATTGACAATGTGCAATGTCTGCATGCATTCATTCTACTATTCTCAATGATCGGTAATAAATGTGTTTGAACTCATAAACTTTTGCTAACCTACAGCCAGTCTTCTTGCTAGAGCAATGATTTTTGTATCCTAGAGTAATAGTGTCACAATATTCTAAGCACTGTTTTTTGCTAGTGGTTGTTATCTGATTAAATGTTTTTTCAAGGTTATCTTTACAGCTATTACTGTATGACTATGGGAAAGCTATAAAAGTTTCTGTAAAAGTTACTGTAAAATGACATTGACTGGAACTGTACTGTATGTGACAAACACTACAACCTGTTGCCATGGTGATATTACAGCTACACTTCACCAGATCCGCCTACCCAGTGAATACATAAGGATAGGAGATGTTTGTTAACGATGAGCTCAGAGAAACCCTTTTAACTATGTTCACCCTGTGGCAACAGTGGCAAGGAAAAACTCCCTAGGCTTGCAGGAAGAAGCCTTGAGAGGCTTAGTGGGGGAGCCCAACCTCTGCTGGCCAGCACTGGGACTTAAATTAAAGAATTTAAATGTCCAAAAAAGGAGTAATATCCGGAGAAGAGGGGTCCCTGATGGCTGGAGTCCAGCCTAGTGGTCCACTGGTAGCGGTGCTGAAAGTGATGCAGTCCTGCATGGTGCCTCCCGTGATTGCTCGAAAGAGAGATAGCACATTGTTAATGGTTATCTATGAAAGCTGGATGATCTTAAATTAAGTAATTTGAAAAAAAATTATGTGAAACTTTGAGCGGTCACAGCTACATACATCTATGGATCAGTGTTTGAATCTGCAATCTCCAACTCAATGTGGTTTGCTAATGTTATGTGTTGGCTGGGCGTCGAGTAGACAGTAACGTAATGGTAATTTATCTTTTTATTGTTCTATCAAGTCTGTCCTTAGATATCCCCTTGGTAGTTTGCACTATGTTTTGTAATTGGGATGACTGTTTGTTTGACACTGAACTACGTTCTTCAATGCCAACAACAGCCCTTTTCCCATTCATTCCTGTAGTGATGGCCCTATGAATGTATTCTGCAAAAAAAAACCCCACAAAAGCTGTTTACAATGTGTAAAGTTGAGAATTATGATGAGGATTTTTTGGAGAGGGCTGTTCACTTAGAACAACCAGAGCTGTCTCTCCATAGCACAGCGGCGAAGGGGTAAAAAGCTTCTGTCTCAGACAAACAAAACAGCAGGGTTGTTTAATTATTTGGAATTGGAAATTATTGCTCTTTGTTTTATGCCATAATCTGCAACGGGTAACCTGTGGAAGGGATGAGAGAAGGTGAACCTGAGGGGAAACATGTCCATACTTTGGTAAATTGAATACCAGCCTTGCAATTTCTTTCAGACTTAGTTTATGGTATTATTGTATATTTGTGCAGGTTATGTTATTTTTTGCTTTTGGAGAATGGCCAGAATTGAGTAAATAAGTGAAAGGCAGCAACGCTCTGGAACATAAGCTGAGTTGTTGAGAAGTAGATACATGTTCTGAGCAGTATAGGAAGAGCTTGTCGGTTCTTGTAACTGATGCAATCAGCTATCGTGATGCAGAGCTTCTTTAAAATCTGGCAAGTTAAAACCATGAAGCCTCTTAAAATCAGCTTTTAGGATGTATGTACAGCAAATCTGTCTTGAAGAGGCTATGCTTAAGAGGTTTTTTAATAAGTGATAATTCCTCACTGATAACTCCACAAAACAAACCACAAAACAAAAGCTCATTATTAGCAATAACTTCAAAAGGGCGTTAAAATACGTATCTTCTTCACTGTTAAAGAATGAGCTGTTTTTCCACAATAGTACAAGTTTGATGTTGAAGCATTTGAAATGAAAAACACCCACATTTTTCATAAGCTGACATTATACTGAGGAAGATACTGAGGCCATAATAAATAAATAACATTTTTACAAAAATAAACTTATGGAGTTATGGCTGGGACCAAATCAAAATAGTGACAGCATGCTAATTGCATTTAATAAAACAATCTTTTTAGAGTTCTCTTCTTGAGTAGAAGAAATAAGGTATTTTCAATTCAAACATATTTATTTTGTAACTCTTTGTTATATTGTGTTATATGTACAAATATGTGTTCATGCTGGAAACAATTTTGCTGACTGAATTTATAAATATAAAATTGTATTTAATAGCAGTGCCCATGTGAGTCATGCTGAAGGATTGTAGTGAGAATGCAAAAAGAAAATTTGTGTTATGTTTCACTAGCAGAATGTTGATGGTTGCTGTTCATTCAGAACTACAAAGGCAGCTCACATTGAGTTCAAAATGACTAAATACTATTGTCTGTAAGTGGCAGAAGAAAACAGGGACCCTAAATCAATATGACAATGTAAAAAAGCATCAGATGTGTCAGAAGACAGCAATTTTTGAAATGTTCTTTTCAGTAAATATCAAAATAATTTTGAATTCAGTGTAAAAACAGTGTCCCGTGTTGCAAATACTAGCCATTCACGTCTCTCTCTATTCATCGCAATTGTTCATTTGAAGGTTTTTTTTTTTTTTTTGCAATTTTACAATTATAGGTCTGGAGATGCCTATACTTAATCTAAACTTGAAAAATCTTTTAAATGAACTACATATAAATCTAAGTGACTGCCAAGGGTACAGTCAGTAATTAGAATATTGTGGAGAAAATAAAGATTTTTATCGCAGCAAATAAGCCAACCTAAGTTGATGAAAACAACTCAGTAGAAATAGCCTATAGAGAAGGTAATTTAACAATTATAATTTATTGAATAATAAATAAATAATATTAAAGTCCGATCTGAAATATTATTGTCCGATGCGCTATTGAATGAAACTAATTCCAAAGCAATTAGCGCTCACCGAAGTCATATTTCCCCATTTGCCAAATAATTCACATGCAGCAATTTCTCCAAATCCCGCAATGTCACCATTTTAAACTTCAAGCCACTACACTATTTTTTATCCAATAAATCATCTGTCAATTACACAAGACTCGTTGAAGCTCTTTGAAAGGCAATTACGTCTGGACATGTTGGAGAACTGTTACAGGTTTTCCAACAAATGTGTATACATTTTAAGCTTGGGTTCATGTAAAATCACAGGGAGGATTTTTAAAGATCTCTAAAAAAAATACCCCTCAAAAGGTAATGAAGAAGGAATTAAGTATATGACTTGTCCTCCTCAAGCCACACGTGTCATACAGTACACCATCTGCATGCGACAGAGCCTATGGAAAAAAATAATTATAAAAAATAGTGTTCTTCCACAGAGTGACAGGCGGAGAGCTCTTTGAGGATATCGTGGCCCGAGAGTACTACAGCGAAGCGGACGCCAGGTAAGCAAACCGCCGTTGGGTCTGCTCCTCTCTCTCTCTCCTACAACCCACGATCTTTGGCCACAAACTCACAAAATAAATGACAGAATTATACAGGGGTTCGGCTTTCAGTTGCTCACAGTTTAGCAGTTCTCAAGCTGTGGAACTAGGGTAATCAGATCACGGCAGAATCGACACTGGTTGAAATCAATCATGTCTCCAACTGGTGTCAAAACATTCTTAGCAGAAAATTTGGGATTCTCTCGGGTTCATCCACAGTAATGGGATAACAGAGTAAAACTAATCAGATGGATATATATACAGTACTGTGCAAAATTCTTTCTTTTTCTTTCAAAAAGAATTGAATTAAAATTCCTGTTAAATTAAAATATAAAAAATACTAGTAAAAAAAAAAAGTGTGAGCGCCCCTTTTTGTCAATCCACAGCACTTGCTGCCATTGTTCTGCACCCCACTTCTTGTGTTTTCATACATAGGGGATTCTCTTGACTTTGTTTCCACTTGGGAGAAATGGCTTTTTGTCAGCAATTCTTCAATCGAGACTGCTTCTGACAAGACTTGTAGAGGGTTGCATTTGGGTTCCGTTTGTTTAAACACACACTGGGTAATCAAGTAATCAGGTTATCTGAAAAGGGGTCTATTGCATATTAATATCTATTACTTTCTTTAACAAAAATACAAAAAATTCTCTAACATTGTAGTTTTTGGAGAATTAATATTT
>JAOVYW010052329.1:12292-23924 GCA_025775045.1 Hiodon tergisus | reverse complement strand
CGTCTCTTTGAAGGGCAATAAGGCCTTGATTTGCAAATAATCAATCCTGGGAAAATTTTCATTACCTCTGTAGTTGTCTGATGGCTATGATATATATATATATATATATATATATAGCTATATATAGCCTACCCTGTAGTTGTCTGAAGGCTATGATATAAATATATATATATATATACAGCCTACCCTGTAGTTGTGTGATGGCTATGATATATATATATATATATACAGCCTAGTCTAAATATTATCCTTTTACTGACCTGCCTGCCAGCCATCTTATTAATCAGTTCACCTGGCCCTAATTTCCAATCATTTCCAGGTGCAGGTGATAATCGCCCAATTATACATTTGGAGTTTTCTGTTGTTTCAAACGTTATTATATGCACCTTTGACCAACATTAAACACATTTATAATACTAATACTCTGGTTTTCATGCGACACGGCCAGAGTTTTCCCTCAGGTGACCTACCATGGTTTTAATAAAATAATAAAAAAAACACAGACAATTAGCCAGACAATTGCTCAATTACTCTGTTTAGTAAGTTTTCATCCCCACGTCCACCATCCAAAAATGGGACTTGGAAGACCAAAAAAGTTCTATCTGTGCATCCTTTTTAACTTCCCAGCATGCATTGCGTAAATACTCATTCGGTTAACACAAGAGACCGTTGAGGCTTTCGGCCTGCCCAGGAAAGTAGATTTGCATTTACAGAAGTTCGAGATGTCACGACTGGAAAAGGGAGAGCAATTAAAAGACACCTTCCCAGACCGATTTCCGATGAAAGTAGGCTTTAAAAAAACTCCTGAAAAAAATCTGAACTTTTTTCTGAAGCCGAAATAATGATGTATTCAACAGAAGTTATAGAATAAAGTCCTGATTGCTGGCTTCAGTTTGCAAAGAAATAATGTTGTGATGGGCAAATCAGAGAGAGAAACATCAGTGGAGGGTTAAAGAGCCTTAGCCTCAGAAAGCATGTGTTCAGGGTGTCAATACATGGCTATGTTTAAATGGTTTAAATGTTTACCCAACAGCGCCATTATGAAATGATGGAAATAAGCCATTGGGAAACACAATGCATTATAATGAAATTATTTTGAATAAAGACACTGAAAATAATACATTTTTTCATTATAAACTTCTTCTTGAGTGATTTCAAAATAAAATAAATCATATATTTCACGATTTCATGTATTTATCAATGTATAGATATTTTTAATAATTATTTATTATAATAATAATAATAATATTTTATTTATTTCAGTTTAAGTACTTTAGTCCTCAATAAAACAGTGTTTTCTTTATTTCTGTAAACCTTGCCAGAGGTACCATATCATTTTAAAAGATTCATTTATAAAGCATCATCTTACAGCAGGACTTTTAAAATGTATGGATAGAGTGACCTTGTGCAACCCCAGAGTAAAGCTTTCTCCATGCTTTAGAGAGACGAGAACTACAGTAATCAAGGCTATGCTCCGTCTGACTGACAGTCCGATTTTCTGAGGTTAGTTGTCTATTGACAGAGTGGCTGTTTGGAGATCAGTTGCGCTGGGTTCTCATTTATGCCGGCTCTGCAGAGGAAAATAATTGATGTGTAATTTTGGCATTCCTAAGCGGTACCAGGGATGCAAACCCCCCAGTGAAGGCCAAGTCAAAATCGGAGAATTCATTTCACTTTTCCCTGAGCCAGAACCATGAAAGGCTATCAGCTTGCAAAGTGTCTGAATTATCCCTTCCTGCCCCCTTCGTCTTTGCATTCACACTGGTTTAGGAAATCCATTAGGGAATGAATTGTGTTCTGATGAGCTCAGAGCACAAATGCATGGCCTGAATTTACGGCAGTATTGATGATATGTACTCATGTTGACTGGAACCATTCCTCCGACGCCTGCCAGCTCGTTCCCAGACAGGATTTTGAATTACTCAATAATAAAACAATTTAACTAGCAAAATAATACAAGTACATTTTTATGTGTTAGCATTTCTTAGAATGGAAAAGCAATCGCCTGCCTCAAAAGGGAGATGTTTATATCTGTAAAGACAACGTTAGTTCTACTTGTTATCATCTTGATTACAGTAAATAAAAAGGAAAATACAATCTACAATCAATATATATACTATATATTTGCCATGTTTGCGGCAGTTTTTCTAAGATATAGAAAACATATCGTATTGTAAAGGTTTTGTGGTCAGATAAATTAAAATTTGAAACCAGCCATTTTTATAAACCAATTAGAAAAGAGTTAAAAACAGCAGAGGATTACTCCTCTTCAGCAATATAGACATGCAGGACATGTTTAATTAAATAGCAAGTTTTGAAGACATATAAATAAAAGTGAAGTAAATATAGAATATATGGTATGGCATTGGCATAGACACATCTAGCTGATATAAAAGCATGGAATCCTTTTCTGCATCATTTAGGGACATAAAACATCACATTTTGACAATATTTCTTTGGTGACAGAACTGGTATCCAAATGTATTTCTATGGTAATTTAAGCATAAAAGACAAGATCAGCATTTAATCTATCAGCAAGGTTCTCAATAATCCCACACTTCTCCCCGTTTCACTGGCATACAAAGCTAGATCACAGTATGGTAACCAGATTAATCCCGTGCATAATCCCAGTGAGGGGACAGCATTGAATTTACAGCCAACACAAAGCAAATGACCACATGACTAACTCAGCGCTAAGGACAAGAGGTCTTTGAAGAAGTCTAGAGTTGCAAAACTGACAGCCTGTGGACGAGCCCTCAACCAAGGACCAGATGGTCACACCGGTGAGTGGTTCCCCTTGATGATATCACTCTCGGTGGGGGAAATAAAGGACTATTTAAAAGGCAGACAGCAGGGCTCTCTGGAGAAATTTTGAGATGATTTTTTCTTTCAGTGGTGAGGCTGAAAAGACATTTTTTTTAAGTTTATTTTAAAAGCAAAAAATCTCACTGAAAATGATTGTTTTTTTTTTGTCATTCTTAATTCATTCAATTATTAATCATTTAAATTTTTTTGTTTCATGTCTTCGTGAAAATGCAAAATAAAAGCCATTACCTGGCCCCACCACCCCCCTGTGCTATTGGATGGAAGCAAGGCGTATAAATATATATAAATATATATAAATGTGTATTTTATTTTGTGTTAATGGAATGGATTTTTTCATAAATAAAGAACAAAATTAGGGGACAGTGAACCTGTTGATAAAAATATTTTTCGTTCATGAAAAGAAATGATACTTGTCCTTGATAAAACTTGTAAAACGGTAGATAATTTGTTAACCGTTTCACCCTCAAGCTTACCTGTAATTCTCTCTTTTCTTACATTTAAGGATGATCACCCACGGTATGTCACTTAATTACTATTTTTGCAAAACCTTTTGTGGGAATCAAGCACACAGTATTCATGATGTTGGAAAAATATTAAATAAAGTATTTCAAAAGAAAAAAAGTTTGGAACTAAACAAACATTGGTGTTGAAGAAGGTAACCACACCACACTCCTCAACCCAGACCTAACAGTGCTTATATTTAAACATCAGAACATCTATCAGACTCAGTAAGTACTGAATTTATATCAGACTGAGGCCAAGTTTGCACTTATATTTAGAAAAATCTTTCTTGTTATCAGTAATTAGTTCAATCAGAAGCAGATCTTTTTACTTTAATGACCTAATGCCCACGAGTCTATGCTAACGTGCTACAAGTACGTACATATTAATTGATTAATTTTGGAACCGATGACCTTGTGATAGCTTCTTGGAAAAAACATTTAGGTACAGAACAGACACAATCACAACACAAAGAAAAACTGACAAACCAGTTCCAAGGAACTGCAGATTATTTAGCAGATCTAGCAGATTTATTACTTAGATCTATTTAAGACTGTATAAATCTGTGGTGAGATGCAAGGGATAGGTACCTAGCCTTGAAGGAGATCTGAGACCAACCTCCATCTCAAAACCTCAGATGGCTAAAAGAGAAACTGAATGGATGAAATGGATGAAATGAAAAAAAAATGATCTAGGCTATTCCATATTATAGGCTCTCTGTTTGCGATGTCTCTACCCCCACAAAGCTAATTTTTGCTAAACTTGGTACAGCTGAATAGACAGCTATTTATGAACAAAGCAATCTTGGGAGATCGAAGGGGACAGTCAGGGCTTTTAAATATGACGGCTCATGTCCATTTTAATGCCCTGTATGTGGGCAGTAATAGCTTGTGGTCAGCACCAGGCCTTTAAGGTAGTCAGTGCAGTGATGCTAAGACCGGTATGACACATCTTTTCACTTTGATAAAGATCGCAGCAGTAGTGTTTCGCACTAAATGTTGAAGTTTGGTCACAGTTTGCAGGCGCCCAGAGAAAAGGATTTTACAGCAGTCCAGTCTAAAGGTTACAAAAGCAATGCTATGTTTTTATGCATCTTTGCAACCTGAAAATGTCTGATTTTAGTCTTAGTTTCTAAGATTAAAAAATTATGCTCTCTAAATATTTTACATGTTAAATTGTTACCCCAAGATTTTTAATAAGTTTGTAATATAGGATTATTGGTTAGGTATGATCTAAACCAGGAATGCACACTTTAATACCAGAATTGCTTTCAAGCCTATTTAAATGGATCTGGCGGTCAATAGTTTCAAAGCAGCACCAAAATCGACCTGTTATCTGAGTCAATAAGGACATAACTGACAGCTTTAACAAGTGCAGTCTCAGTACTGCAGTCTCCACAAAAATATGGCTCTAGATATGGCTTCAGATTAGATTAGATTCCAGATTTCAGTTCTGTTAGCAGTGACTATATGGGTAAAACAAAACAAAAGGTAATGTCTGCCCCTGATCTTACCGGACATTACCTTTTGGTTATAGAGGGTCTGACACACGGCACCCACCATCCACAAGGTAAAGACCGTTGACTCTACTGAAGATCAGAGTGAGGTCCAAACACAGCCCAAACTAACATTAGACATGTTCAGCTCATCGAATCCCGTGTGTTCAGAATTCAGTGCATCCTTAAATTGGAATTCATTTTTCAAACGCGTTGTAAACATGTTTTGATATTTCCTGACTCATACAATCAAGTGTAATTAACTGATGAAGTAAAAAGCATTCATAACATGCTATTTCATTCAAATGGAAAATTCTAGAAAAACATTATACTATACTATAACTTATTAAAACAACATTGCAATTAAGATATGTTTGTTTCATGAAATTTAAAAAGGCACATAATATCTAAAATTTTGGTTGAGTCATTTCCCAAAATGACAATATGATATCTGATTTAAATATATATATATACAATTTAAAAAGTATATCATGTCTAGCAGAGAGAGGAAATATTATATCGAACAGCACATCCTTTAAATAGGCGTGTGTATGTGTGTTTTAAAAAAGGAACCACCCACTCTGCAATGGAAACTTGCAAATGCGGCGGTTTCCAAAGAAAGGTTCTCCTCGGATGTTTTATTAGTTGGTTGAAATTACCAGTGCAGTTACTGAGTTCAGTGCAATGCAGCAGGAGAATGCATTACCCTTGTGAACCCAGCCAAAGTCCAAACAAAAAAAAACAAAACAGGTTGCTTAACGTTCCACAACGGGTTTTATATATGGTAATGTCTGTGTGACCATATTCTCATGTGAATAACGAACGATACCCTGACATTCGCTGTAATAACCTGAAGAGAACCCATTGGCAGGTCATTACCAGTGAAAAAATAACTCCATTACATCGTTAAGCTACGACGGCACTGAAGGAATCGGTCACAGAAGGGGGTGTACATTTCAGGGGAAATTCTGTATTCTTCTCAATGAGGTGAATTTCCATTTCCGTCTGCAAAAATGTATCATATACACTACACTGTGTGTGTGTGTGTGTGTGTATACACCCTGTGCACAAAGTGAGGTCCATATAGAAATGGTTTATCCAGATCAGTGTGGAAGAACTTGACTGGCCGACTATGAGGCAGGCATAATCGCCTGACATAATCTCCTGACATCAGCACCTGACCTCACTAATGTTCTCTTGGCTGAATAGAAGCAAGCCCCCACAGCGATGTTCCAACATCTAGCGGAAAGCCTTCCCAGAAGAGTGGAGGGTGTTATAGCAGCAAAGGGGGGGACCAGCTCCATATTAATGCCCATCATTTTGGAATGAGTGAGTGTCCACGTTCTTTTGGCCATGTAGTGTAATTAAGGCGACCTCAGTTCTGTTCATTTTCATTATAATAAAGGTTTATGTGAAAGTGTAAGATTACAAAAGCATAAGCATGCAACATATTTTAAAAAGTAACAACACTGCATTATTATTTTTTGTTAACTGCTATACAAAATAACACTACTCGATAGTAAACACCTAATGAAGAACGCATGGAACCTGGTTCCTTTCAATAAGTTTATTCATGATTTTCCCTTTCAGAAAATCTAAAAATAAAATGAACATACTGGCAGTATTTCTAAGAAACACAGACTGATTGTCTTAAAAACTGAGTCAATGAGCTATTACTTAGATGAAATCAGCTATATATAGCAGCTGGCTTATGCAAGTACCACTCCCTAGGGAATACTGCAAACATGAAAAAATTCTGTGTGTCACAGAATTGTATTTTGTGTTGTCGTGTGGCGCTTGGCCGTCCTATTGCTATGCGTACTAGTCATTGTATACACAGAAATACACAATATGGACACAAAAGTATTGGGCCACACCTCTTAATCATTGAATTCAGGTGTTTCATTCAGTCTCATTGCCACAGGTGTATAAAATCAAGCACCTAGCCATGCGGTCTACCTTTACAAACATTTGTGACACCTCCTCTGGCATTAACATCAGCACAAAAACTGTGCACCGGGAGCTTCAAGGCATAAGTTTCCTTGGTCGAGGAGCTGTATGCAAGCCTTACATCACCAAGCATAATACCAAGCGTCGGATGGAGGGGTGTAAAGCACACCGCCAAAGGACTCTGGAGCAGTGTTCTGTGGAGTGACGATTCATGCTTCTCTATCTGGCAGTCTGATTGACGAGTCTGGGTTTGGCGAATGCCAGAAGAACCTTTCCTGCCTGACTGCATTGTGCAAAGTGTAAAGTTTGGTGGAGGAGGGATAATGCTATGGGGTTGTTTTTCTGGGGTTGGCCTAGGTCCCTTACTTTCACAGAAGGGAAATGTTAATGCCTCAGCTTACCAAGACATTTTGGAAAATTCTATGCCTTGTGGAAACAGTTTAGGGAAGGCCTTATTCTGTTCCAGCATGACTGTGCCCCAGTGCACAAATCAAGGTCCATAAAGGCAAGGTTGGATGAGTTTGGTGTGGAAGAACTTGACTGGCCCACACAGAGCCCTGACCTCGACCCCATCGAACACCTTTGGGATGAACTAGAACGGAGATTGTGAGCCAGGCCCTCTCGTCCAACATCAGTGTCTGATCTCACAAATGCTCTTCTGGAAGAATGGACAAATATTCCGACAGACACACTCCAAAATCTTGTAGAAAGCCTTCCCAGAAGAGTGGAAGCTCTTATAGCTGCAAAGGGGGGACCAACTCGATATTAATGCCAGTGGATTTAGACTGGGATCTCATAAAAGCTCCTGTAGGTGTAATGTGTAGATGTCCCAATACTTTTGTCCATATAGTGTAAATGAAACCATAAGAGTATCCTGATTATAGAATATTATTATTATAAATTTAAAATGAACAATTTGAATTGAATATTGATATTTGTATTATTGTCAATGCATTTTGATTTTGGTCCACAAAATCACCTGAACCTTTTTCATAATTGGACAGATGTCAGCGATCATTCCACATTCATCAAGTCCTGCATTTTTATACCGTGCACTGTGATTGGATGGCAGTAGCTATAAACCTGACCTTGGACTGGGTTAATGGCAAAGCTGGCCGGTGACAGGCTTGTAACCGAGACGTTCCAGGTTCTAGTATCCTTGAGCGAGGTTCTAAAGTGGAATCGCTTCAGTAAACACCCAGCTGTATGGAGCGGATCAACGTAGAAGTTTAGCATGCGGTGTAAGTTGCTTTGGATAAAAGAGTCAGCAGCTTAATTGGAAAGGAGGGGGAGCAGGGAGCCGGTGGGTTTGTGTAGGACTTGTGTCCTGAGCCAGAAGGGAGAAGATAAAGGTTGGCCTGTGGTAGAAGTGGTGGGACAGCAGGCCAAACAGCCTGGGAATAGCAGACAGACGAACACATGCAGAGGGCCTAAAGCACCTTCGAGATACAGGATGACCGCATGTCGGTCGTCTGTTCCAGTTCCACTCTCCTGCTCACGCTCCGCTGCTCTTCCGTTGTTTTTATATTTTCAAGAGAATCTATGTTCAGAATAATTTCCTTAAAAAAAGAACATGTACGTTATTTCAGGCTCAAACTGTGACCGAACTTTCAGGCCGTCAGAACTTCTAAAATAGCATAGCAAATTGATTCAAATGTATTTATATTTTGTTTAAATGTAAGTTCACAATAAAAATTAAAATGAGATTATGAACTCAGCGGTGGGACGCGACTGGCAAACGTGAACTCAGCAGTGGAACGCGATTGGCAAGCGTGAACTCAGCGGTGGAATGCGATTGGTGAACGTGAACTCAGCGGTGGGACGCGATTGGCAGAGCCAGCAGGGCTTCTCTCGTCTCATCGTTAACCAGCATCTCCTGTCGGCTTCCAGGGACCCTGCTGAGAAAAACCTTAAAAAATCAGTTTTATAACAAAAATGTGTCAATCTCGCTTTGTTAGTGACTATACATGAAACAAGAGTAAATTGTACTCTTTACTATGAAACAGATAAACGCACACAATAGTGAATGAGGGATTGGCCTCAACAAATTCCCATAATGCTTGCTTATCTCTCATATTTAATTTATGCTTACCAGCCTTGTAATGACAACTAGAAAAAAACCTCTATTGGATATCTCAGAAACTTTCCGTTACTCAGCAGTGAACATTGATGAATGAATGTGAAACATCAATATCTGAAGCTGTTTGAACCACGAGATCAAGGTTCTGGCTTTCCTACTTGGTGTCAGTAGTGGAAGAGATCACATGTGAAAATAAAACCATAATTATAAGACAAGCCAGCATATGCACACCTAGTAGACCAAAAACGTTAAACCACAAATCAGGTACTGCAGTAGGCGGAGGACCCTTGGTGACATTCCCACATCCATCAGATCTGGTAAACCTGATGTTAACCGGAGTGCAAGGGACCAACAAGCCAGTGTGTGTGGGCATGGCGTTACAGGAAGAGCTGAAAACAGACAAATATTTATCTACGTATTTAAACCATCTTCAGCCAACAGCATGCTTGTCTTTAGGGGGCATCAGAAAAAAAACCCCCAAAAAAACCAGTGTATGTCCAGGTGTAAAGCTAAACTCAAGTCTTTAAACTCATAGAAATGGTTTGTTCTGTTAATACCTGACCTCATAAAAATTGGCAGTACACAACATGAATTACCTCTGATACGATAAATATGACTGCTTCAACCTTTGTCAGAAAATCAAAAAAAAATTTGTTGCAAATGTCAATAAAACAATCAGACCATTGTAATTTGTAATGTATTTGATTGTTTATGAAAATAAAATGCAAACATATAATATGGCCTAGCTGCCCTGCAAGCAGATTATTGTACACAGAAAAAATGTGCTTAGTCCTATAACAGAGAGAGCAGACAGCCTGAGGGAGAGGCATAGCATAATTTAAACTTTTAATTTAAAGTAATTTTGGCTGACGCAACGCTTCAGTGGGTGATCCTGCCCATTGGTTCCTGATTGGTCTCAATCACAAATTTCAGTTTGCAGACCATTAAATGATTGCATTTGGCTTCTGCTGATACGGCTGAGATTGCAGGCATCTTGCTGCGTCCACACAGTGACATTTTTGTGAGCAGAATGCCATTTATATTGCATTGTACTTGACATCATGCTGACAACATCGACAGTTTTAATTTTTTACATTTTTTTACAGACAGACAAACTAAACTAGTTAAAAGGTGTGATAAAATCAACAGTGTGACATTTGAATTATTAAAAAATGCACCGTTAATTTTGTTCACGTAAATGTGTTTACGTTTGTCTGTGCCGAGTGAATAAACCCTTTGACTGACCTGCTGAACTTTTCGAGCAGGATTTCTTTCTCATGGTTGACTTTGTGCCAGTTGTCAATCCGAAATACACATGTGTTACATTGTGTGTTACATTGTTACGCCATGGTTTCCAGCGGTTCTAGCAGGGAGTTCTATCTTTTTAAGTGATCGGTTAAAAAGCGATGCGTATTGGGGCCATCTCAAGCGTATGCCAGTAATTACAACACAGACACTAGCTCATTCACACATAAACACATCGGACCAGCAGGCCACGCCCCCTGTCCCATCGGTACATCCACATGTCCGCCCCCATGGTCCCGGGGCGGCTCAACCCCAATTTTAAGTGCTGGAATTTATTTATTAAAAAGTGTAAAACGTGTGGAAAAAAAAACATTCAAGAGCATCTGAGAGCAAATGCAAATGCTTTGAGATTGTAGGGAACAGCCATTATTCTAAAGATGTTGGTGTCGCTGCTCTTTGTGCTTATCTGACTGCGGCCGTAACTCGGTGAATATGGATGCGATGTGTGGCTTACCGATAATGGTTCAAAAAACCTACAAATCAGTTCTTCCATAAGTGTCAGAACTACAACGCTGCCAGAGTTGATCATTTTTGTTTTTACCATTTCTTCATGGTAAAAAGGAGAAAACAATTTCTCTCTGAACTTCTTGGAAACAATTTAAGCCTATTGATGTTGATGTTATTTAGTTGGCAGTCATTTAAAATCTTACTTTGTGAGCAAATGACGGAAGCCCTCTTTGAGCAAATTGCTTTTATTGTCACAGTCAAAGAATAATGTTAAATACATAACCAGTCCTCTTTTACAGATTGAGGTAATGAAGAGAATCAGTCAAGGAGACATTCTCACCTCAGTCAAGACAATTAAAAATCAATGTGCAATCAATTACAATCTCATCCAGACTAGGCTGGGACCAAACCAATACTTTGACAGCCCGCTGTTTGCATTTAATAAAATAGCATTTAACAGGGTTTGGTTTGTATCTTATTTATTCTACTTATAAAATGGAGTTTGGTTCTGGCCCTATTCTAATAAAACAAATTTACCAATATAAGAAATGGTCTTCTAGTACAATACAAATCATGCTACTTACTGTATAAGAAATTTCACCAATTTACATTTTTAATTGAAGTACAGTTAAAAAACATCTAAAGCAATAATCTGTTTCAATCAATATATGTGCAATCATTATACGGGCATTTTTAATAAGTTTTCATAGCTCACAAAATCAACACAGCAATACATAGTTAATCATAGTAAAATGTTTGCAATTGTTTATATGCATTGAATTAAAAAAAACACAGGAAAAACAGATGATCTCATGCACCGTATGGTGTATAAGCTATATGATTTAAAAACATGGGAACTTGGTCACTTAAACACTGCAAACGATACAAAAGGCTCCAGTGGTCTCTTCAACACTGCAGGTTCTGCAGTCCATACACAAGGTTCAGCACAGACTGCAGTCCATACACAAGGTTCAGCACAGACTGCAGTCCATACACAATGTTCAGCACCGACTGCAGTCCATACACAA
>JAOVYW010052318.1:0-18617 GCA_025775045.1 Hiodon tergisus | reverse complement strand
TTCACACTATACAACAATACAGAGCATACTTCATACTATACAATAATATATTGTATGATTCACACTATACAATAATACAAAGCATACATTCCAGTTCAAGATAAACTGCTACATTATCTAAATACCGCCCTCACCTATTCTATTTCTTCAAAAGCTTAGCAAAATCAAAACTTCCTTTTATAAACACTAACACTAACTATCTGACCCTCTCACCCATCAAATTTCCTATTCCACCCACACCCGCACAATTCCAACATTGATGCAGCTGCTCATACTTCTTTCCTGGTCATGTCTGTTTTGAAAGCAGGGTGATGTGTTTTGTGTTTTGTTTTTTAATAGCTCCATTTCAGAGAAAATTAAACACAAACATTTCACCAAAGGTAATGTCGAGCATACAGTCGCTTGCAATGTCATCTTTATCGGAGATGCAGAGCCTGCTTTGCTGGTCTATGAGTTCCAGAAGCTCATGTTTATTTTATAGAGACCACGCCGCAGAGGGGCGGGGCATCGAAGTCAGTGGAAGGAGGTCACGTGACGTTGGAGGACGGTTCAGATCTCGGTCACAAAGAGCAGAGCGTCGGGGGCAGACCCTGAGATGCATAGCTAGACAGAGGAGGGTAGAGATACGGAAGCACCAGGGGTGAGACGGAAGCACCAGGGGTGAGGTGGATGAGATAAAAGTAGATGGGGAGGGGCGTGTTGACACCCACTGGCCTGAGATGCACAGAACTAGATAGCGAATCACCAGGTCCTACACAGGGCCAAAGACGAAGGAAACGGAGAGTCAGAGGAGCACAGGGTTTACATGTCAGAGGAGCACAGGGTTTACATGTCAGAGGAGGACAGAAACTGTATTAGAGCCACGTTTCAGCAGCACCTAGCTCATTAGCATACGTAACCTTTACAGATCAAACTCATTTGTTATCATCAGTCCAGAATTCAAATGGGTGTTTTTTTAAGAGGCCCTGCACTCTAACACCTGCACAGGGTGTCCTGCAAATCAGAACTGCTGGAACAGTGATAAACGACAGTGCACTGAGCTGTGACACTAGCCATGCCCATGCCCTGGCAAATCTCCTTTTCTGTTTTCCCAACAAATCTTTTGCTAAGTTAAAATCGATACTGATGAGGGCCATGCAGCGAGTGCAATAACAGTTATATCTGCTACCCTTCAGCAGCCCAATTCAGCAGTTAGATAAATGTACCAATGTAGGCGTGTGCATGTGCGTGCGTGTTCATTGGCCAGCCTGCCATCCAGCTGCTTCTGTGAGCGCATGCGGCGTGGCAATGTCTGCCTCTCTGATGGATCACATGCGCCAGCGTCACATGGAGATGGTCAGGCTGTCAGCGCTCTAACCGCCATCACAACACAACACAGTGACAGCTGCTGTCCTCTGAGTCAGACCGGACCCGGACACTCTTCAGCCGCTCACCGCCGACTGACGCGTGCACCATGGGACACAAAGGGGGGCCGTGGTTCTGCTCTATTAATAGCCCCGAGCGCAGGCAGTGAGCAAAGATCACAGTGACACGCGCTCGGGGGGTGACACGGGCCCTTTCACTCACGATCCCTATTTAATTCGGGGGGAGGTCAGACCTTCAGTTCTTCAGTCCGTTTCACGTCTTAAATAATTAAGCGTTTTTGGAGCAGTTCAAGCGAGCAAATAGATAGACACGTTTATATTTCGAACCTGAGATGGAACGCTGCATTCTCAGGACAAATGAAGTTTTGACTGAACGATAGTAATGGACAGAGGCGATGCTAAAATCATACGTTTTACGGTCAGCCCCGTCCTCCTCGTGAACCCAAATGCTAATAAACATTGGTTATTGTTTGACAATAAAAATTAAATAAAAAGTCTCTTCAGTAGGTTCTGTGGTCCACCACCTGTGTACAGTAACCAATATTTATTAAATGGCTGAAATACCTGGGCCATGGAACTTAACCACATGTCTTGTGGAAACCATGCTGTTGATTAGTTGGTTAGCTTAAGCGCTAACCCAACCTGCCTGCTTCTCAAGGAGACCGAGTAAGAGACCACCAAAGCTGAACAAACAACAATGGGAACGATGGGAGAAAGGGAAGAGATGAATCTAATGAAGAGAAGGGCCTTCACCACCGTGTTGATCTTCCTGGTGATGACTCTGCTCAGTTATTTCCCTCTCCCCATTGTAATTATTTTATGTGCAGAAGGCCTCATTTCAAGTATTCATATTTACGCAGCCTACGGCATCACCTTCTATATATTCATGAGCAGCAGTTTAGTGCAGCCCTTTCTTTACTTGTCTTCGGTTGTTAAACCAGTGACAGCGCCTTCAGTCATCACTACATTAACAGACACGTAGAAGCAGACATATATAAGATCTACACTCTATGCTGCGAGTCAAATCAACTCACTTGATCCCTGGTGCGTCACGAATCTCACTTTTGCCTTCCCAAGTGTAATAACGGATGTCATTAACCAAAAAAAGATACTCATGCGATGGGAACTTTCTGTAGCTGCACGGTCAGGCATGACCGTAGCGTAGAACCAGATAACCAAAAGAAAATGTATAATACTGACACTGACCACTCGATATGCTTATGACCTTGGCACCTAAACAAAGGTACATTAGTGGCAGTCTCCCAATGTAAATAGATTTATCAAAGACGTGATCATCAGCGTTTGATGGTAGGATGAGGGCCAGAGAGGGTCCTTGATCTAAACGGGAAAGCTGAGGGTGAGGGTCAGCTGGTGGTGTAATGATGGAGGTGACAGACCTGTTACGGACCTGTTAGTAGTTCCTGAATTACGTCAGAAAATATCCAAGTGTGTGGGCTATTTCAGCCACCACAGTTTTTTGTATATTTTCATATACAGTATATATTTTTGGATTATGAAGCCCAAAATATTTGACATAACATATAAAAAGGCATTGTGTGCAGTTGGATTTGTTCAGCTTTGTTATCCTGTAACTGAGAGTTCCCCTCAATTTCTGGAAGGATCAAATGAAATTGAGCACCTGGTTCAGAACACACAAAAAAAACAATAGGTTACTTTGGCGTAACCCAACCACTGAACATACTGTATTCAGGCTATTTGATGGTAATTTCTTAACAAACAGCATCAACAGTCAAGAACAGCTTCTGGAACATAACGTACGTCATCGAGTGTTGAGAAACTGGAGACGACGGGGTGTTTCACAACCACGGGGAAATTCCTCAAAAAACAAGAACTCAGGTGGCAAACTTACATTACTCCATCCGTCTTGATAGCAAGACCACCACAATGTTGAAAGTTAATTTTAAAAATATATTGTAAAACAGAAATCTCAAAATCTGATTTTTCAGAATGATGACCTTTAAAGACATTACCATGGCATTAGTGTAGAGAAGTAGTTCAGAGCTTTATAAATGCTCAGAAGTGATCACATATTTGAATATCTTGTGTCAGACTTGTAAAGTTCCACGTCCAGTCAAACACCCAGTTACATGAATGGTAAGGAGTGGAGAGAGCCCTTAAAAACAATGGCCAATAGGAAAAACGGATTATTAACTGTGTCTCTCTGCTGTGGCACAAAGCCAGAAATACAAACAGATACAAACCATACATTGTTTAAATATTAATATTTAATATTTACACCGTGCTCAGGTTTCAGGCTCTCTTTTTAGGATCAAAACCATCCTTTTATTTCCAACTACTTCAATCAAAACGGTGTCGTGCAGTGCTGTAAGGCTTTCTTTATTTTGAGAAAGACTTGTGTTCTATTTCTGTCTGTGCGTTGTTTCCCAGTCCCTGAAACCACGTTTGCCTAGGCACATGAGTCACTGAGCTCAACTTTCCATCCTACGAATGAGAGCGCTTTCCAGGGAGAAAATAAGAGCCCACTCTAAGCACACAACACCGTGCGTTTGTCTTGTTTCTGCGTGTATCTACCTCTCACCCCTCTCCAATTTCAAAGATTAAAACGCAAGGATAACACATCAGAAACGGTGGCCTTCCTTCGGGTGGCAAAGGTGACGGTACTTTTTCCACTTAGCAGAACCCCCAACACTTGAGACAAACATTAATCTTGACTGATGAATACAGAGGCCTTGACAGGTTTTTAGCTTTAACTCATCTGGAAGTGGAACAGATGTTCCACTAGTAAGGCCCTGCGAGGCTTCTTGTCTACTTAATAAGCTCAGGGGATGCAGGTAGAAAGCCCCTGACGGGATTGGTTGCACATTTAGATAGGTCGCACATTTAGATAGGTCATTCACACTGCCACCATTCCCATACACTAGAATGAGTCATGCTGGGAACTGCAGACGCGTTGCATTGAGTTGTCAAGAGGTGTCCTCAATCCTTCCAGTGAAAAGTGCAGAATCCCATCATTTTCAACCTCTAAACATTAAGAGAAAAATAATGCTAGAAACATTCTATAAAAGAATCACTGGGTATTGATGGTTGGTTTTTGTGTGTTTCTGTGTATGACTTTGGCTTGTGTTCGAAATTAAAGACGTTGAGTGAAACGCACACGTTTCGCTCTCTCAACTGATACATAACATTCTCACAAGGCTGAGTTACCAGAGTCTTAAAAAGATTTTGAGGGCATTGGCTGTTTAGCATTGACAAAGAGTATTTTGTTTTCATCCAGTAGATCGTATTTGAAGAACAACCTGTCCCTAAGAGAACCTGATCTGTATGTACCCAGGTGTGGGATGATGGCTTGGCCCATCACTGGGGGGACACTCCCACCATGTAATCCGGAGGGGCCGGGGGCTCAGCATTAAAAAACAAATTTTTACTCTTATCAACAACAACAACATTGTTCATGAGGGCACATGCGCTTGTTTACAAAGGATTTAACCGAAGGCGGAAACGGGAAGCCAGACATAGCAATCACAGTTTGCCTGTTTCAGCCTGTAATACAAAAACGGTCTCAAATGACACATGCTGAATGCCAGTTTATTATATAAACGGCCACAAAGGAAATGCATTCCAACTACTGTAGGATGCAGCAACTCCAAAAAGCATGCACCACAAGTCGCTGGCAGCGAACTGGCCCCTACTGACCATCCCCAGCAGCTCACAGGCAGACTTGAACTGACTTGCACCGGAGATGAACGAGAAGGCCTGCAACCTTCTGGTCTCGCCCTCCACAGCATTGTACAGCAGCACTGAGGTGCCAGACTCCCGTAATAAGGCTTATCATGAGTCAGACTGGTTCTGTGTCCACTGCTGTTGGATGCAGACGGGAGGGGGGGATATGACTACAGGGGCACCCCTGAACTGCTGCAGGGGACCATGACATCAGTGAGAAGGAAACAAAGCCAAGCCAAACCGCCCAATCGCTCACCATCTCAGCACTGACGCCTGTCACCTCTGGAACAAGCGGCTGTAAAAAGAAATTGTTGCTACAGTACCAAGATGTGTTTTCAAAAGATGATGGTGATCTAGGCTGCAACTCCTTAATTGAACATGAAACCCCATTGATTGATGACATGCCTACCTGGCATTGGTATAGACGCATTGCACCTTCCCAGTTTGAGTGAAAGCTCACGTCAGGCAGCTGCTAGATTGCAACGTCATGAGAAAGCTGTAGCCCTTATGCGTCCCTATTAGTGCTGGTTCAGAGGAAAGATGGCTCTTTATGAATGTGTGTCTGTATTACAGGCAGCTAAAAGCGGAGATGCGTTCTGAATTGGACAACACACTAACTGGTGCCAAGTGGTTCTCCGTGTTGTATTTAGCTAGTGGGTACAACCAAGTTCTAGTAGCAGAATGTGACAGTTACAAGAATTCTTTTTGCATTCCTTTTGGCTTGTTTGAGTTTAATAGGATGCCATTTGGCCTCTGACATTCCGGGTACATTTCAAAGGCTAATGGAAATGATATTTGGCAACCAAAGCTTTCAGTCCTTATTGTATCTGGATGACGTAAATCTTCCTTTCTTCATCTATTTAACAGCGGCTCCAGCTTGTTTGCAAAACGAGAAGTTGAAAGTTAAGCCGAGCAAGGGCTGTTTTTTCCGCCAGCGGATGAAGCAACAGAAACTCCGATTCTAGGACCACTGGACAGAGGTGTATGAAACAGCCTTTCAGCTACTCAAGAGTAAACCTATAGCAGCGCCATTTTTAGCTTACGCAAACATTTTTTAAAAACGGTCATTTTGGACATTGATGCTAGCTGTAGTGATGGGTTCAGTGTATATACAGATAACGCTTTGAGTCACTTTCAAACAACTGAGATGGGAGCAGCTGAAAACAAGTTGGCATCGGATCTGTTCGTTTTGTCTGTAGTCTGGTGTGGCCCAGCCATTGCGCGTTCCTTAGTCTGTTTAACGGAGTTATGGCACTGTGTTCTTATGTTAAATTGTAAGGGCGATTAACCCACAAGCTGCATCTCGCACTTCTTTATTGAGGTAAACCTGTGTGCATCGGACCAAGTGATTAGGTTTTCCCACTTTAATTGGGGGTGGCGTAGTCAGGGTAAACATTGCCACTATGGAGTCAAAGATGTTCTTGATATGTGCACGTGAGAAGGTGTAGTTTAAACAAGGCCTAAACTGAGTAAATGTGGTGTTACGCTAGAGAATTTGAGAGAACCTGTGACAGATACTTCAGTAAAATTCTGATTCACAAACATTTCACGGTGGCCTTTCTTCAAATGCATGCAAACAGATAGCACACTGACTGACTGATGCACAGAGAGGCATGATGATACGAAAACACGGAGAAAAGACACTGTGAAAGAAATCCACACCCAATAGACAAAGGACATGGACCGCGTTTACACAAGGACACACATATCTAATAGACTATTTCATTTGGTAGGGCTCCCTGAAGAAGAAACTAACAGGAAAGGGAATGTGCAATGGTCTGGAAACCTGAGCATTCCTTAAGTGAGTCAGATTCAGTTGTTATTTCTGGTTATCAGGACTCTTCTCTACAATGCTGTTTTAGAAATAATCCAAATTTATATATTTAAAATATGATTAGATTCAGTAACCATACAAACGCATATGTTGTATAGTACTATAATTTTATTGTAAATTAGGACCATTAAAAAATGTGTTAATTATAACATGTAAATCAGTTTTTTCCATCATAATGTTAACGGTACTAATTGTCTTTTTTTTGTTTAACTTAGCTAACAAATTAGCTGGCATGAAAGCCATGTATGTTTATTAGCACAAAATGAGGATGTATAAGAGACTATATTCCCCACAAATGTTGTACACCACCATCTTCCTGTATTGCACATATTGCCAAATCTTTTGATGCAACTTATTGTCTTGTAAAATTAGCTCATCCAGTGTTTTTTTTTTTTTTTTTTAAATCAGAGGAAGCTGTTTTGGGGAAAAACTATTCCCTGATGACACATACACCTGGAAAACAAGTGAACAGCTTTTAAATTCAGTTTGCAGGGTTCGATTAGTAACTAGCGCCATGCAGCTGACATCACTTTGTCTGGTTGGGTGGTTTGTTTCTCAGGTTGCAAGAGGTTGCTGAGATATAAGTTATGGGTGTCTAAACAGGTTGCTCACATGTCTGAGAGAGAGAGAGAGATGGATTACTATATATGCATATTTTGTTGATCGCCTGTTTATATATTGTTGATGTTATATCATGTTCAACATTGACATATAATGTTTTAGCAATACAAAACTACTTGCAAAGGTTGTCATGCCAATAAAACGAATGGAGAGAGAGAAAGTGAAAACGTATTAATATATGCCAGCATACAAAGAGGGTAACCAAAGACATTTGGCCATGATGGTGGTTCAATGCCCCACAAAAAGCAAAACTCAACTTGGAATGCTTGTGTTGGAGTGACTGGAGGAAGAGTTCTTATCCCCAGAAATGTCTACAATCCAAGTCCCGTCTGTCTCGGTCCTTGCAAGGCGTATAGATATGTTTTTAATATAGCTTTAAAAATTGATACTGTCTGACTCGTTTCTTAATTATGGGACGGTGGCACGCCTGGGCATGCCAAGTTTGGTGGTTGGGCAGAGACGGCGTTTATGGTGATACCTTTTATTTGGCATTATTGACCCTTTAAACAAATACAACACACGCCTATCTACAGAGAAAACCTCCCTTTTCGGGGGAGTCTAAACTGTCCAACTTTTTTTGAGTCTTTGGGTTTATTGTTTATCTATGTTTCTGGTTTCTATTCACAGGTGCTGAAAGGCAGTCATGCATTGGTGTAAGACTGGAGTGCCTGTTTCTTGGCTGGGAAAATGGTTTCATTTAACTTTTTGTACCGGGCAGCTCCATGCTAAAAACCTGGAAACATGCAAAACAGTATTTAAAAAAACATAGCCCAAAACATTGCTGAATCATTGTCATATATAAACACAACTTGATTTAATAGTTTAAATTAAAACCTAAAAGAGTATTCTATTTCTATCGTTCTTCTTTCTTTATTGCAATTAAAACAATTACTGGTGAACAATATGATGATGATGATGATATGTGTGTTAATAAAAACAATGGCACCTTGTTGAAAACCTTGGTTTTGTACATGGAACAAGATGTATTGTTCCTTTGAATAATTTGTTCCAAACAAAATCACATTTCAAAGCATTCAGTTTTATTTTCCAAACTTAACTAAAGAACTCAGTGTCCTTTCACACACCTGTATATTACTGTGAAGCTAATGGGTAACCAATCACAGTCCACGCTACTGTGCCAAACAGACAGTGGCAGACTAATTGCGTTCCTATGGGAGAAACGGGGCCAGTACTGAATTATGTCATCGCAGTCTCAGACAGTCTTCACAGCAGCTTATGAGAGTGTTGCTGCAAAGCAAACAGGGTAGATTTATTCTCACTTAATCACACTTTACCAAAACATGTGACTTCTCGATCGTCCCTTTCTTATGATCATGTGATCATGCGTACATTGTAGGCTATAGAGACAAACTGCATCTTTTGAATTCGTTGTCAGGGCGTTTTTTTAAATTATTCAACCAAGACCCAACTACATTAACCGATGTACTGCAGAGAGAGACTGAACTGAGTTCAGCTCCACAGACAGAGCTCTTCGGAATGCGTATGTCTTTCGTTTTCACCAAATCTTTTGATGACGGACAAATCGCATTCACACTATAATGCTGCTCATAAACTTCGGCTATAAGAACTCGGTTTAACTCTGTCCAGAGTGCTTTAAGTTTTCTCTAACGAGATTGCAGGGCTGACAGCGGCAAAGAAGGATTTCACAATCCCAGGCAGAAAATACATTTTTAAAAATGTAATATGCCTTTTCATCCCAAAAGCGACTGGTTAAGATTTCCTAATTACCCATCACCAAATTTTACATTTGTTGAGAGGAGGGCGGTCATTTTAAAATGCTCCTGCCTGTCTGTCTGAAGCTGGATATCTTTCCTCATGTAGTTTGAAACTGACATCTCCGCTGGCTGGCAGGGTAATGCATGGTTTTACCTGGTAAATAAAAGACAATGCTACTCTAACTGCCAGACCAACCCACATAACTCACAAAGATATCATGTTTTGACGTTTTTACCATGGCGACGTTAGCTGCCTAGCCAAGCTGACTTCATTTAGAAGCCTAGTGGGGGACGCCCCACCAGCGTTTCCAGGATTTTGTGGAGTTGTTACCTGTGCCCTCGGTCTGATGCGGCCCTTTCTTTTGTTGTTGTTTCATTCCCTTTACCCCCTTGCTGTAGCCGGGTGCAGGCCCCCCCGCAGGAGTGCCCCTGACAGGTCCCTGTGGCACAAACTCCCATAGCCTAGCCACATCTACATTTGAAGCACCGGCGCTTACACTTATCACGGTTGTGTGGGAGCAGAAATGTGAGGTCTTGGAACCTGAACAAGGGGCAACTCTGGGGTGCCCTTCACACATTCCGTCATATCTTTGCGCCACCTCAAATGATGTAGGCTGAAAACACTTGGTGAATGGCACAAACAAAGGGGATGCCCTGGGCTTTGCAACGCCCCCGTCACATTTGACCAGGAGAGTGAGGAGATGGTCACCGATGGCTAATGAGGTGCCATGAGGTTGGTTTCCCCTGTCGCCGATGTCCAGGGAAAAATGGTTTCCTGCATTCTGATCGGCTTACTCAAGTTTGTCACTTTGCCATTCGGGCTACATGGGGCGCCCACTGCAACTGGATTCAGTAGGCCACCCTAACCACAGACAAAAAATGTATTATTTAATGCAATTGTCTGTGATGATGTCATTGGTTGTGTGGTGAGGCTATAAGAGGCAGGAATCAATTTAATAAAAAAGATATGAGTCTGATCTATCCATGTAAGAACTGGAAAAAAATATGTATATACCAGCAAGTATATTTATTTATTGATCATAGATAAGATTTTCTGCTTGATTCTCTGCAGTAAATGTATAAGTAAAATATTTTTATTCACACGGCTCAAAGCAGCTGGCGTCTTAGAATTTGCAGACTTGCCACACTGGACAAAGGAACAACATTAAAAGATATAATTTAGACACCAAAGCTGTCTGATGTAGCAATGTCCAGCTTGTAGTATCATTAGTAGTTTCATATACTCTGGTAGTAGCCCAGGGAAAGAGAAATACAGAGGATGAATTCAAGTCTACCTCAGACAATTTAAAAAAAATAAACAATCTCTTTTCACCTTTTAAACGTGTGTATTGTTCTGAGTGGAAATGAAATGCAAATGTGTTTGATTGTCGACCGTCTTCAATTTCAACTGGAAATTAATAACATGCCTTTTCATTTGAGTGCAGTATTCAGAGCCTCCTGTGATCTGCTAGGTATATTTTGTGTATATTTTTGTGTATATTTTGAGTGATCCATTATTGTTGGATGATGTTATTTGATGTTATGGCGATAGATAGCCAAGGATATGTCCAGTGATAAGCATGAACCCCATGGCCCAAAAACCCAATTATTTTTATCAGAATGAAGAGAATTTATCTTCCACTCGATCCAAACCCACTCTGACCTCCTTGAAAAGCAAGACTGAATTATAATAGTGTATGATTCGTATTTTCATCTCTCACGTTCGGATATCGAAAATCTTCTCTTTGTTTTTTGGTGCTAAAAGTAGAAGCTGTTTTTCTACGAGTGTGATTAGTCTACTAGAACGCACACTCAAACACTGTAAGAATCACAGGTCCTGGAGAGAATTTGGAGTCCCTGTTGAAGCTAAGTGTACAATCTTTGGCACTGTCACTGTGGCAATGCTAACCCTAACACCCATTTGACATTTGAGCCCACAGCCCAACTGTACTGTTAAAACTGTTAAGGCTATTTAGAAGTCTTTGGTTGCACGTGAACAATTAAACAATTTGACAGAAAACTATAACGACAACGGCATTCTCACTTTGAAATCAAGCATTTCAGCTCTGCATAAATGACATTCTAGTTTAGTTGCATTAATGTTACATTTTAACAGCAACCCCCTTCTGAAAGGATGTGTTCATGTTCTGATAAGATCCTCTCGGCCTGGTGCTGACCTAGTGAAGCTCGATGTCAACGACTTTGCTACGGTCAGTGACATCACTCTCTGGAGTTTAAGAAAAGAGTACGATTAATTTCTTTAGCTACGGCCTTTAGCTCAACAGGTTTCCTATAGTCAAGTGACACAAGAAGATACATTCTCAGGTGCTCATTGGGCAGGTATAGTGTACACAGCTGGGGTTCTGACAACAAACGGCAAGCTCATCTAAGTCCTGACTACAGCTCGATGCAGGAGCCAGAAAATACAACTCGATATATCCAATTCAGTGCAGCCATATAAATACGGTTTGAAATTTTGCCACTTGTCTCTCATTTTAACTGGTGGTGTTTGTGTCGGCTACCAGCCAGCGCCTTATTTTCCCTTTGAGTTTGAGTTATTTATTTAACCATTATGGGCCGTTTCTGTTAAAGATTTAGTTTTGGTTTGGAGTTTTAGTTTTGGTTTTTTTGTTTAGCGTTTGTCTTTGTTCTTTGATCCTGGAGCCAATCACCAGAGACGGAGAGTTTGCTCACGGTCAGGAAAGATTGTGTCTGATAGGGTCCAGGAGAGTTGGGAAAACAGAGAAGTTGTTCGCAGGGTGTGAGAAACACGGGTTTGAGAAACAAAGACGGTTTGGTCAAGTTCTTCCGTGATAAAGACCCTGGCTCCTGCTGGTTCCTGCTCAGTCCCAGATACAAAAGTGAGCTGGTCAGGCCTGTAACCAAGGGGGTCAGGCTTGTAACCCAGGGGGCCGTGGGAAAATGGAAAAGAATGAAGAACTTTGAAGTTCACCCCAGCTCTGCAGTGCATGATTGTGCTGAGATTTAAATGTTGGTTCACATACAATGAATATATTATATATATGTATTATTAAAACATGAAAGCATTATGCAATTGCTATATATTTCTTTATTAAATGTATGGTTCACATGTGATTGATATAATATAAATATATTTATGTAATATTAAAAATATATAATTTCACTGCAAATTACACAGCAAGACTATTTCTGTACTATTAAAATCTCCTTTAATTTTTTACATATGTTTAATATATTATTCTGTCATTTAATAAATGTAATGAACATATTAAAAATATATTCTTCTTCTGTAGCCAAGGCACACAGGAGCTGTTCTTTTAGTTCTTGCGAGTCTTTCTTGTGTCTCTGGCCCGTGTGGTTTCAGCGGTCTCCTCCCTGTGTAGTTGGCGGTAGGTTGGCCTGCTGGGGCAATGCTTCCGTTGAGGATAAATCAAGAGACCTTGTGGTATGTGTGATCAGCTCTTTTATCACAGCAGCCATTTAGATGAACAATAATGGTGGGGTGGCGTGTCACAGTAGAGTCCTCCACTAGGTGGCGCAGCCATGGGAGGGACCAGTGTGACTCTAAATCAGAGAAGAGGGAGAACACAACGCCCGGTTCCTGCTCCTGACACTGCTGCAGTCCCACCTCTCAGGGTCACTGATAAGTCCATGAACAACCATGGAGCTGTGTAGAACGCAAGGGCGTGCTCGGCCCGAGAGCGGCAGGAGGAGGCGGCAATGGGGGAGGGTTTAAACCATTCATTGTGCGTAATTTTAGTTAAACTTAAATAATCTTACAAACAACTAAATGAATAACAAAATAAACCAATGGGGGGAAAAAAAGCACAAAACCGTCTGGGACCTGAGTGCGATTACCATGAGTGGAACAACACTCAGGTGCACAACGAGGTCCAATTAAAGGGCAATTAGAGCCCCTCCCTCTCGGCGATGCTGCCAGTCATTGTCCTGCTGGGGAGGGCGTGGCTTCCTGCTGCATGCCACAAGCTGCTTTTCACAAAGAAACTAAGGTTAACCGAATTTATGGTTATACGCTTAAAGCCCGAGGCGCGTTCTGGTGTTGTTAGCTCACCGTCAGATTGGAGTGTTCTGAACCAATCAACGGAAGAAAAGCTCTTCTTTAATGCAGATGTGATTGGCTGAAAGCACAGAGCGATGGAGCTTAGGATACACTGAATCCAAGAGCCGGCATTGCAGCCGGGGTTAGGCTGAAGACCTGGAGAGGCAATTGGGCTGATCGCATGAAGCCAGGATCACGTTAAGCTACATTAGGATGAAGTCAACCGCGATTCCTTCTACATTCTGCCGTATTTCGTGGTATATATTTAAAGCAATATATTTTGCATCGCTCACAAGAGATAAGCGGCAGTTTGCAGGTTAAAATCACTCGCTGATTGTGGTCAGGGACCTGTCACTAACCAGCGTCTCCTATCTATTTCCCGGGCCCTGCTGGCTTGCAGTGCTGTTGAGAGGGACATGCCTTTCCAATTGGTGCTAAACATCTCATGCAGACTGTGTATATAAACAGTAGAACAGACATTTGGGTGTCGTGGGGTGCAGGGAGGTGACCAAATGTTTTTTTTTTTTAAATATTTTGCAACCATAGTCAAAGTTGCTATCAGTAAAAACTGGAACCTCCTGAAAGCCTGAGAGATTTATTAGCTTTACTGGTTCAGATTGCCTTGTCTTCTTTGAAGAATATGAAAAGCAGGAATATTCAGTATTTGTTGGGAGTTTCCAAACACCCTTGATGGCGATTACAGAGGGAAAATGCAGTCTTGGGAGTCCCAGGATACCTTTGGTGAGCAGATTTGCAGACTGCTTCAAACATGTATAGACAATGTGTGCAGTTCTTGTTCAGCTCAGTATTGGATTTCCCTCAGGCCCGGGCCCAGCCTTGTTCTGGCCGTGGGAGCGGTGTCAGCGGGAGACAGACGGACGGACGGACGTAGCTATGATGCCCCCTGATGTGAGTAACAGTCTGTCAGGTTGCTGTCTCACAATTCATCGCTCTCTCCGGTGTTGTGTTTATCGTGTGCACGCATCATTACCCTCGCTGGCATTATCAAGAACAAGTCCCTTCATAGACCTTATTCGTAGCACGCAGATTCCTGAAAACGGAGTAATCTGGTCACGCCTTATCAAAGGAAGAGGAAGAGCCCCTAGGCACTCAAGACATAACCAAACGAAAATCAGTCCATAAAAACTGTAATCGAGGGATAAACTCCGACCACTATTTGGCTGGGCAAGTTGCCAAAATCCCTTAAATCACATTTAATAAAATTATTCGTTTTTTATTAATATTTTTAAATAAAATCTTTAGCAGTGTTTTCAGTTTTTATTTTTATTTTTATAAGCGTCTTTTTTTTGGTAATCATGAAAAATAAAAGGGTATTTTTTTAGTGAGTATTGAAGAAAACAATTTATTTGTTGATAGCTACTAGATAGAATGCCATTGACAGCCTCCAGTTGAACCAAAAGTAGAACAATATGTGATTTTCTTGCTCCAAACTTCCTTTGTGACACAACGCCGTGTTATCATGAATCATTTCTCCATCGCTGAAAAGCGAGGAGGGAAAGTGCTCCTGTTCCTGCCGGCGTTGAGTCACGTTTGGGATGCGTAGTGTCTGCACGCCGGGTCCCGGCAGTACGTCCACGTTTGGGATGCGTAGTGTCTGCACACCGGGTTCCGGCAGTACGTCCACGTTTGGGATGCGTAGTGTCTGCACACCGGGTCCCGGCAGTACGTCCCATCACCGCCGCCGCCGCTGCTGTCTCAGAACAGGCTTTCTGGGAGGCTTGAGATACTCAGTGGTGGTCTTGTGAACCCATACACGATATTTTATTACTTCTTCCATTTCATTACGTCTTATTTTCCAGCGTTTTCAATATCCAAAATGAATGAATCACCAAATATGTTAAAATGGACCTTCATTACGGGGGCAGGTCTCAATTACTCAATTACTCACCATATTCTCTACACAGTATTTTATACATTTTATATTTTAGCTTGGAATTTTTGGTTAATTCAATACCTCAAGTGTTGGGTATCTGTACTACTGATAACAGGCATCTATCCCTATTTATGTAATTAATTGGTCTCCAGACTCAATTTGTCACAGACCATAAGTCATTTTATCGCAAAGGTCATTGGGACCAGATGACATATAACCTAAAGAAACGGGCCTTTATCAGACCAATCATTGTGCTTTTTTTACATTTAAATCGCAAAGATTTTTCTGAAAGTAAAGGTTTCTTCTTTTTGTTTTGTTTTTGGCAGAAATTTCTCTGTGCCAGTTGCACATTTCAGGTCCGTGCTAGTTTTGGCGGTCAAACAGAAGCAGGAAGTGATATAGTTAGCCCCTTCTTCCAGGGTCAGATGGACATGGTGGTAAAGGAGAGAAGCTACATTTTTTCAGTCACTGACAGGCCACAACTGACAATCACAAGTTGCCAGTGGTCCACCACTGACACTGCACACTGACACTGATGCTTCTGGAAAATTCCTCCCTGGTTTAAAGTGGGATGCCACAGTATAAGGAACTGTAAGGCGCTGACATGTTTGATACAGTCTCCCTTAATAAAAAGTTTATACTTCTGCAGGCCACTTGCACTGTTGCCGGTTGTTTTTTCATTGCGTTGTATATAATATGAGGGGGCCAGCGTTCAGTCAGATTATTGTCAGTTTGCTTTCACAGAGAATTTCTTCGTCTTTTCGCACAGCTGAATTTATACTGGAGCAAGAAAAGTAAAGTTTTCAGAACGTGATGTGTGGCTGATCAGTGTTGTTCACGAAGAGCGTTGTGGGAACCGCCATATTGTTTCTGTGATGAACGTAGCTCCACAGTTCCTGCTATAGCGAGGTGTGTGCGATTTGACAGTGCTGGGCTGAGTATTGGAGGTATTTGTAACGCTGATGCTGGTTGGAACTGGACAGAAATGTTCTTGACGGAACTAGGGCTCTCTGTTCTCTTGTTCAGGCTCTCGGTGTAACGTTTCTGCTACTGGTGTGCCACCCACCACCCCCATCTGTCACCACAGAAGCCACGGATCTCCCATCTGGTGTCTTTTTAATCTTGTCTATCAAGTTGTCAATGCGGCCTTGTCGCCATGAGTCCATTTTCGGTCTTATATCCGCCGCACCGTCAAGAAGGCAGATTTCATTTCACAGACAGTATAATCACCAACGTCCCCGACGCTAAAACATTCTTTGTCCTCGGTGTCACAGATAAGGGAAAGAACAGAAAGTCATCGAGTTTTGTCTTCAGGTGTAGGAGGTGTTCTGGTTGTCCTTTTTGGGTTTCCATAATTTTAGCCACAGTCAAGTTGCAGGAAGCAAAGCTTCTTAAGGAACAGGGAAAGGAAGCAGGCGGAAACCAACGTGAAACAGTGGCAGCGGTTTTAGGGTTTATGCTCACTTTTTCCATTTATTACCAAGCTCCTTATGTTTACTGGGGAGGGGGGTTATTAGATTTAGTTTTTTTGTCGATTTTCTTTTCGTTTATCGCAACAGATGGTGAACGCCTTTTGTGTTTTTCATTTCTGTTTCGCCAACAGTCCCACGTCTCAGCGGAACTAGCCGGGCTACCCTAAGCTGACGGAGAGGACAGGAGATGGCAGCTAGGGGGCAGTCTCGTCACCTTACTCTCTTATTTGTGTGTGTGTGTGTGTGTGTGTGTGTGTGTGCGAGTGCGGGAGTGGGGGGGCCCGGTTAACTTCAGCTCCGTTTGGCAATGCAGGAGACAGAGACCTGTTTGACGGGGTTGCTTTCCAGCAGTTGCACCACGAATCACATGTGCTCTGAGATTGTGCTACTCCATTAAAGCTAAGCTCGTGTGGTGTGCAGAAATCACCTTAGTCTTGTCACTAGTGCTCTGCTGGGGGGAATAGGAAGTAGTGGGTCAATCTGTGGTGGTAGTGAGTACCGGAAGGGGGCGGGCTGGGGTACTATAAGGCGGGGTTGTTGGGGGAATCGGCTTCCCGTGTGGATGTATATATTTTAAGGATTTTTGTATTTATTGTCAAACTGCTTAATAAATCTTTTTTTGAGGGTTTGTCTACTGCTGGGTGAGTCAGCGTGGATCATTAAATTCGGCGTGGGGCTGGAGAATTGGGGTGAAGTCACAGCACCCGCCCATTAGTTGAGTCACCAGTTCAGCAGAACGAGAGGAACCTCAAATTTGAATTAACTACGGTGTGAGCACATTGGGTGCCCAGATTTACTGGGGAAGTAGGGATGACTGTGGGAAGACGTGTTTGGGGAATAGTGAAGCCAGGTGTAGGCTATGCTAAGGGACCAAGCCCAGACGGAGAAACAGCAGGTTGATCTTATCCTAAGATTTCTGGGAGATCGGCGAGGACCTGACGGGCCTAAATCAGGCCTCAAGTACCCTAGCTATCCTTTGAATTGTGCTGAGTTAATTAAGATAACTGAGATAAAGAATATTTATCTCAGACTCTCTCTATGTACTATTACAACACGAAAAAACAATCGGACCAAATTCGATGTGAAAAACGAGCAAAAACGCAGAATAATATTTCATTTTGCTAAATGCCGTAATTCGGATAACCGAAGGAGCAGGAGCGCCTCAGGCATGGCTCTACGCAGAAGCAGAGCTGCAGATGTTCCACACTCTGCTCTGATCCTCGACTCCATGTCGAGTGTAGATAATGGGTGGTTCGGGGGGGGGGGGGTTGGTGTTCAATCACTTCCAATATCCTAATTTAATTTCGTATTACTGCATGGTAGATAAAATGATTCGCTCGAGCATGAAAACCTTTGTTTCGATGGACTAATAAGCGCACTCTTTTCGACAAGAAGCCAAGTGCAAAAAAAAAAAATGTTTTGTATGTGTGATGAATCGAGGAAATACTCATTCTTGGCCTCAGCAATAAGCCTCTTTATTGAGCTTAGACATTTACATGTAAAAGGCCTAAGGGAATAGAGACAATGCTCCGTTCCTGGGGCATTTAGAAAGAAACAGATGTCTTCTTCACGATGGTAACATCTGTTTAGTCTAGAAGGCTCTTTGAAATCTGATCTCAGATTACCTGCTGAAGAACACTACTGCGTGCCTATAGGAAATTACTGAAATTAGTGGCAAATAGGGTAACTGACTTCATAAATTTAATTGCTCCCAAATTTCCATACACCCATGACGGATGCATGTCCGTCACAGGGCAGACGAGACGGACACAGCCACACACGGGGCTAATTTTGCAGCTCCAATCCACTTTACTGCTGTCCAAAGTCTACACATATTGGCTACACTGACACATGGTATTTTTACTATGAGTTGAAGGCTGTAGCAGCATGCTACACTGACACATGGTATTTTTACTATGAGTTGAAGCGCTGTAGCAGCATGCTACACTGAC
>JAOVYW010052298.1:0-23926 GCA_025775045.1 Hiodon tergisus | reverse complement strand
AAATTTCATGTCAATAGCACCTTTGGAAATATATTTACTGAGAAAAATGGTGACGTGTTCAATACTTATTTCACCCGATTGTGTAAACATTTAATAGTCAAGTTCTCACTCCCCCTATTTGCGCTAAGACCAATATATTGATATATAAATAACACAAAGACATCCAGTGCTTCCATCTAGTGAATAGTAATAAGTTTAAATTTAAGGTGATTTTGCTTATATGAACAGCAGCAACTAAAAAGCCATTTATTTAACAATTAATATGAAACACATTAAAATATGACGTTATTTAAATAAACAGCTAGGAAATAAACAAGAAAGCTAGCTGGTTTTTAGGTATGAAATAACAATGAGAAAATATATGAGTGAAAACCAGGTGAAACGTAGGGCTGGACCAAATCAAACCCCTATCATTCTAATGATAATGACATTTGCAATAAACTGTGTTACTTTTTGTCTCAATTCATTTATGTACGCAAAATGTAACTTTTCTCCGTCTACGAAAGGGGAGGGAACAGGTTTTTGTTTTAAAAGAAAACGTAGGTGGGCTCAACACAGCAACTGAGAAGAATGTGGCGGCACAGCAGGACGTTATCCAATGTTATCCAAAAAATTTGAAGTGCAGGAGGTAGAGACGGTCAACTATGGAGGAATTTTATTTATGTAAATAAATGTAAAATTTTGATAGCTAGACAGAGCTTATCAGATAAGTCAGTTTACGTAATCTATCCATACAAAGTTATGGATATATGATGCTCAACAGACTGCAATTACTTAATAGCAAAATTCAGCAGAAATACATTGTATTGATTATTACAATGGTACAGCGCTGCTTTAAAATGTATGATGTTATTGTTTTTACCCTCTCTTCCACCTACAGCCAATTATACTCTTTATGTATAACACAAAAGCTATGAAAATTATTCTGCGAACTGAATCTTAGGGGAGTACCTACTTTTACAAAATTGAGAACACAAACGGCACGTGTAAAAACTGCCTGGCTTGTAAGATGCACATCCGATATCCTGTCTGAAGAGCCATATTCTGTACCACTTTATTTTTTTGGTTTTGTGTAATGAGATTAAGGACATTTTTTCATCGAAGTTTTGCGGTTTTGGGACTCGAACCTGATCTTGGGCCCTTCTCATCAGTAGCATCAGCAAGGTCAGGGAAGTCCTCCTCTGCAAAACAGAAGAAACACAGATGAAATGAGAATACAAGAAAGCAGAGACCAGTATGCAGTTGTTTACAGGTAAAATAACAGATCTACTTTCTAAAATTACGTAAGTACAGACATATTAGTATATAATAAAGAAATATATTATTTTATCAGCACTATAGCAATTTGCTTAGATAACTGCATACAATCTTTATTTTAAGGTTTAAATGTCAACATAATTGAAAGAGCTTTTCCATTTATTCACTGTGAACAGTAAGACATATGCTGCTTTTCCACTGCAGGGCCAAGATGCGAGTTTCATGATTCTTGATTAATTGTCATTTGCCAAGAACCCCCTTGACTGCAGGTCTCAAGCGTGTTGAACTAGCAGGAACCAAGGCGGGGGGTGGGATTAGAAACTGGCCATACTCAATAATGACTGAGTCTTAAGAAATGACTAATTATCTCACAGATTGCGTATTCAGTTGATACTCCTGCATGAGTCGCTGGAGCCATTTTCAAACAGGAGGTAAATGGTAAACTTTTTCTCAAAGTAGTAAAATTCTGGTGGTAAATCCTTATTTTTGCATAAACTCGATCAACATTAAATGACATTGATATTAATGGAGCAACACTGAAACTACTGGATTGTGTTATTCTCTGCAAGATTTGTTACTTCATGATATGATGCAAATTTATGGTTATATAGCTATAGGCATAACACATTTCTTAGGAAATTGGCAAAATTCTAAGAGAAACTGCAAATTCATACAGAAGCCAATTAGTCCCTAGCCATTTTTCCAGCGAATCAAGTCTGTTTCTAGTTCTATGGCAATTTAAAAACACCTGGAATCAATGAGGCCATTAGTATGCTTGGCTCAGCCCGGCCTGGGTCGGTTCCTGGTAGAAGTGGAATTAAAGCAAATGTTTTGTGTGGGTTCACTGTGATATACCTGCACTGATACTAGATTTTAATAGGTGTTTATGCAAAGAGAACCGAAAACTAAGACAGTCAGACAAAAGAAGACATCAATGTGGCAGAAGAAATTTCCCCAATCAACTTATGTGTTAATAAATTAATTAAAGAGTTAATTCACATAATTAAGGTCAGTACTTTACAAACCACTGTGGGGGAATTAGGTTATACTATTAGTGAGGAAGTCAGTGAAAGGATGGACCCCAATCAGTTACACAAACATCAATGAATGTTGGCTTGATGTTCAGGACCTCTTTCAGTCAGAATTTTTTTAGTTTTTAAAATACCACATTTTATTGCCACAACACACTTTCCAACTGTGGAAAACGAACTTTGTGGTTTTCAAAGCAAAACCTTCCCAATCCATGAGAGACTGCACTTAAAACAAAATGTCTTAATTTTAGATTCAATTTAAACCTGCACAAGACACTTAACATGATGGAATTTACAGACAGAAACACAAACACATGCACACGCACACACATACAAACTCACACACAAAATCTGACATACAAACTTTAAATTGTAAGTTAAATTGTAAGTTACATTTCAAAGGAATGCCACCATATAGTACATTTCTGTCATTATCTGTGTGACTTCAATAAAATAAAAGAAACTAATGAAAATCAGTTATCACACACACACACACACACACACACACACACACACACACACACAGCATCAGGAAAGAGGAACAGTTGTCACTATTCGAAGCTCATCGACAGGGATAGACAAACAGTAAGGTTGCTATAAACCACAACACAACAGCCACAAAAATGAACATTTGAACTGAATTGATCGCTCAACAAAAACTGTACCTCATGAATACAAACATGATATTTTTGGTAGGGTCGCCATTCAGACACCTATTGTTACAGAGGCCAATAAGCCTAACCTAGTGTAATTTGAGGTTTACTGGTTTTCCTACATCAGGACTTGTTTATGGTTGGAGAAAACCTATGGAAGCCTTCTACCCACAATGCCTGTTCCCAACTGTTAACCATAGCATGTCAGGGTGTGTCAGGATGTAATGATTATATACAATACCACCTAATGGGCAGGACAATTGTAATTAATATAATGGCAAGCTTTTTAGTGAGATGGAAACGTTGTCCTGCTGCAACAATGGATGCTACATTTGCTCCCCAGATACAAAAGCAGAGTCTCACTTGGGATGTGAAACCACAGCACATTTGTCCTAATGTAAATTAATTCTGTAAATCAATAGTCTATAATATCGGCGGTAATTCTGCCTGCACAGAATGTTGGATCACAGTCTAATGTGTCTAGGCAGAGAGACTCTGGCTATGGGTTTGGTACTCTGTGCTCTCAGCGCTGTCAGTGATATCCCTCCGCCCCTTCTCCAACATCCATTTATTCATCCACTGTCACCCTGTGGATAAAGCGCTTCTGTGAAACCCTATATGCCTAACTACACAGTCCTCCCCTCAGCTTCTCGGAACATCAGAGGAAAAACAACCTGATCTGGACACTTACTTTGACCCTAAAATGCACACACACACCCATACAAGCGGACATCAAACATGAAACTCATTCAATATTTCAGTAAACAAACATCACACACATTGTAAACTGAGCCATGCACACTCTGTGTATTGACAGCACAGCCTTGGTTATTCTTTCTCTTTTCAGTCATAGTCCTGACACAAAGTTTCAATGTCACTTCAAGATGCAAACACTTTTAATGGAGATTTATCATACTGTCATTTTTGTTTTCTCTCTGTAACAAGAAGAAAGTGTTGGGGTGCCCTGGATGGTCATTTTTGCGCTGACAACATCTTATTTAGCAAAGCGCAGAATGAAAACCTCAATCATTATTTTAAAGGACAGACCAGCGAAATGTCAATGTTTTATAAAAAGAACACCTCTAAATATTATTTACAATCTGACTGGGCTGTGACTTTAATAGCTATATAAAAATACCATTGTTCAATATTTCAGTTTAATTAATTTTTGTTATGTCCAGTAATATTTCTCGAAATCAAGAACACAATGCCAAAATCAAGAACAAAAAAGGTTATTTAGTACTGTCACTTAGAGAAAGACAGAAATTCTGTTATAAAGTGGAGTTTGGAGGGACGTTTTACAGGTATCTTTTATCTGTAGGAAATGTAAGTGCAGGCAGCTCTGTTCATTATAGAAAAAATATGTTATAGAGTGACACTACCCCGGAGAGAATGTAAGCATTGTTAAACTGTTTACATTCTTTCCAATAAACCCAGATTGTGCAGTGTACAGTATACAATGACAGTGTGCCTTGGCATGTAGCAAGGCTGTACCGCAGCAGTAAGTTTTCACAAATAACTTTTTCATAATAATTCATTCCAATCTTGTTTTAATTTTATTTTTGTGGCAAACAGCCTGTAGACCCACCCTCAGGAAGCTCTCGGACACGCTCAGCCCAGCCCTGATTGACTGTTACTGAGTATCTGAGTGTGGTTTTGTTTATAGTAGTAAGCACATGTACTTGTAATTAAATAAGGACTTTAAAACAGAGACAGAGATTAAAATGCCTGCATGGTTAATGTGCTTTTGGTTGCAGTATTTTTTGTTAACATTTCTAAACCTGAAAAGCTGTTTATTTTTAAATTAAGCAGTTTCTCCAAACAAGGGAGTTTTCTTTTAAGTTTTTAAATATGCAAATAAAAAGGCGTAAACCAACGCTCTGCTTTCCATTGTTGCTCTTGGACCAAGCACACCCAGTCACTAGAACAACCAATAAAGACAAAACTTTGATATTCATAACTATTCTAAACCTATAAAACTTGTATTATGTAATGATCCCTTTAACATGAAATTTCAAACTTAATAAAATCATTTGTTTTCTTTTAAGACTCAGTGCACAATACCATTTTGGAAATACAATATCTTATAATGGCAATTATTATTCTGCATACATAAACAGTTCTGTAATCAACATATAATCCTAGTCTCTATTACGGGCACAGACTTAAATGGGAGTTATAGAATGTGTGAGAAAGGTCTAGCTTTTCTTCAGCCCCAAGCTTCTGCCTGGGTCCACCAAAATATCAAACTGGAGGATTCAGGTGGCACTGGGCATTTACACACAAGCTGAGCACCAATCCATACAAACAGCAAGACAGAACAAATCCTGCCATATTCATCCATCAATCCATTTTCAAATCCACGTATCCTGGTGAGGGTTGCAGGGGACACCTGAGTTGATCTTGGTAGGCATAGGGAACAAGGCAAGGATACACCCAGGACGGGATGCCAAATGTGTGCAAAATCCACTCAGACAGGCACCCCAACCCAGGACTTAAACCCAGGACCCCTGGCCCTGTGAGGCAGCAGCAGCAGTGCTAACCACCGCGCCACTGTGTTTCCCCCTGCCAAATTAAATTTGATTCAATTTTCCACTCAATAAAATTACTCATCAGTGCTTGTGCAGTTTCCCATCCAGTCTCCCTCATTTCCAGATCTCACTTAAAATTGAACCAGTTTATAGACTTGTCTCATGGAAATTGGAAAAATTTATTACCTGGAAAATGTTACTTTATTCCCTAGCGTTGTGTTTTTAAAACTTCATTAAAATGACGAGCAACTATTAAATTAATTTGTTAACATTTCCATAACAGAAAAAAGTGTAGTGGGAGCATACTCCCAGTTCTGCTGCATTTGTTTTCTTCAAAACTTAACTTTAACTTTAAACTCATGTTTTTGGAGTTCCTGCGCAACTGTGATGAAAAGACAATTTGGTTTACCAACCCAGACACAGATATTGCCACTGCAGGTTTTGCAATTTTTAAAAGTAAAGTATTCATATAAAGTACTAGACTGGCACAAATTCAGAAGTTTTGTTTGTCTTGGAGTGGATTTGGTAGTTACGATACTCCACACTATATACCCAATCTTTTTGCGAGGACAGCTGTATGGCTCCATGCGAGCAGAGTGACATCACTCATCTTAGTAGAAGGTCAAACTGATAGAACCTAGTGACCAAGCATGGGGTTGCCTAGATGTCTGCAAATGATGTACCCAGGAACATCGCCAGTAATCTTTTTAGGTGGAGGCAGCTTGCTAGGCTTATATATCTCTATCAACCACCAGGACAGTCTGAAAAGGGCATGAAAAGGCCCCGACCCTGCAACTGAGATTCATAACAGATGTTTAAACAAATGGGTCTCAGATTAGCATCCCAGTACCTGGCAGAACTTCATAGATGTCATCCTCCTCTTCGTCCTCCTCTGCCTCCTTACCACCTCTCAACTCTTCCTGGCTGCTGTGAGGAGCCAGGGTAGGGCGTGGGGGTGGTGCTGTGTCAACGTCATCATAGGTCTCCTCTTCCTCTTCCTCTACTTCTTCATCATCATCAAAAGGAATAAAACTGGAACTCAGGTCTGCATTGGACACAAAAAGGCACAAGTGAGGAACCCATCCACTATTGTGAGGTTCTCTGTGCAGCAAAAACTCATGTCTAGTGGCAGGCTGAAATGCATCGTGTGGACGTTGGTCACTAGTAAAACACAACTATACATTATGATGGTTTAGTTACAAATATGCATCTAGGAATCAAGGTTAGTTGAAAGCACATTTGTAGTCTTTAGAAGTTCTCTCAGAAGTTCTAAACCAGCACTACAATGTTTGTTATGAATCACTAGTCAAGGGGGTCTTCTGCTGAATAGGAAGTTGTCTAATTTACCAGTTTGTCCAGAATAAGGACCGGCTACCAGATATTTTACGGAGGTTTCAAGACTGCAGATCATGATGAATTCCGAGATATTGAGATATTGAGACATTCAATTATTTACCCATTGACCGTCCTAAAAAGTAATATACTATACGAAGTAAAAGGATGACTAAGCAAAGAATTTAAAAATAATGTTCCCAAAAAAGGCACATTTCAGTGATATAGCTGCAGAGGATCTTGCTTAAAGAAAAAAAGCCAGACGAGTGTATGTTACTTCCCGTATATCAGCAGGCCAGTTAGAACCCGTATGGGAACTGTAGCTGCAGTCACCGGATCCTGCATACAAAGCAGGGTCTTGATTGCAAGTGACTGCAGCATTGAAACAACGGCAATCAGATCCCCTCTGGTACCCTAAATCAATATTATGAAAGTATAACCAGAAAGTTTACCAATCAATTTCCGGCAAATAGAGTGTTGGGGGTGGGGGCACAATTGCTGACGAAGAATATAAGGAGGTTCAGGACACATCTGATTGGATGGACTATGATGGTGATTTCTTGTAATCAGAAAAATACACACTCTTTGAACTTAGAATATGGAACCTTTCTTTTGTTTTTTCTAAACCTGCATACCTGTTTAAATGTCTTTTTCGAATCTCTTTGTTTAAAATGTGAAAACTTGACCATTAAACTATAATGTCCCATCTTGCTTTATCACACCACAAGGATTGATAGTGAGAAAACAGACAGAGTGAGAATTTAAATCAAATATATGGTACATTATAGAGAAAACATACCACATTTCCTTAAAAAGAGAAAAACAACAGCAACACTGAACAATTAAACTACTATAAACAATGAATACTGGAATTACTGAACAGAAACATTCTTGCTCTTCTCTAATGAAGGTGTGAATTCTGTAAAGATGGAATAAAATGCTTGCCTTTCGTGGAGAAACTGAAATGTACTTAAAATTAACCTACAAAACATGTACCTTAAAGTTGACTAAATATTACTGCTTTGTTCTGCCTCTATAATAAGTTACACAGGAATGTTTCTGAATACATTTTAGCTATTGTTTACCCTTAAGGACAAAGTTAATCTGGTCCACCCACTCCTTGGCTTCTCGTTGACTGCAGGCAGTGAACTGGGGAGGACACGCATCATCATTATCATCATCATCATCATCATTACTGTTGTCATTAGGGAAACAACTATAGATTACAATAAATAGGTGGGGCATTGAATTGTTGATAAAGTCACTCTGTAGAGTACTCTTAGAATTCACATTCTACATTCACAATTTCTTTAGCTCAAACTAAATATTGCAACATTACACACATGTATCTGTGTGCACAACGTGCATGTGTACTTAATATAGACTTTTATTACCGTTTCATACATATGTAGAATTTCTAATTATCGTTGCTTTATTATAAGATATCAAACAGTTATTGCTGGCTTGACAATAGTAATGTTAGGTTTTTGGACCAGACAGTGAGAGGATTAATTAATTTTGTTAAATCTGTGGAACCATGTTTATATGATTGTTTCTCCAAAGGCTATTCATATAGGAACATGAAGATCAACCCAAAAAATTGGTGGTATCGTGTATGAAACTGAGCTAGCTTAAATACATACATGAACTCCCTCACTTAATTGTGACCACCGTGTACCTGCTGCCTCTCTATCCATCTTTTCATAAATGCCCTTCCAACAGAAAAGTTGCTGCCAATGTGAGCAAAAACTGCCGAGAAACCATTCTGCCTTTGAGACAGCAACACTGGTGACAGCTGATACACTGTATCTTGAGTTAGCTGAACTAGCTAGCTGACAGTTACCTGGAAAAAAAAAAAACCGTAACCCCAACCAAAACTGAGGAATTTTGATTATTATATTGTTAAAACTATGTTAGTAACTGTAAGAATGCAAAAGATGATGAAAAAAAAAAGTTTCACATCTCGTCTCAGATTTAGTCAGTTAGCTCTGGAATCTGGGAAGTCAACATTCCAAAATCTGAAGCAATTTCAGATGAGATAAGTCCAGATCTTGTCAGATTGTTTATGTGGCCTTAGCTTAATAGCTGGCAGGCTCCAAGGAAGCTGGATAGCCATGAGATTAGAAAAGAGCCCAGCCGATTTCCTCCCATCAACCAGTGCAACCAGTGTCAATCAAGCACCACCACTGAGCTCTCCTGATTGAAATCAGATAAATTTCATGATCTGAATTCTAGCCTTCTAGATTATAGATCTGGTCACAGGGCTCAGTCTGAGTCAAACAAGTGCCTTTACGGACTGTGGCCCTCAGGAGGCCCTTTATTATTATTTTAAGCAGACATGACTTTTCATAGGCTATTGAGTGTCAACTTTTTTGAAAACAAGGAATTTCTAGTTTTACTACTTCTATTTTAAAGCACATTTCTATTTACATTTAATATTAGTTCTTAGTTACTTCACTGCAGAACAAACGTAATGCAATTTATAAACACAAAACAAGCATATTAAACATTCATTCATTCTTCAGAACATTCCTTGGTACCCTTAACATACTGTGGAAAAATTACCACTTCAAATGATTAAAACACCAAAACTAATTACAATACAATGTTAATCTGCCCATTGCAGTAACAATAGTTTGACACATAATGTCTTGCCCACATCCGTTCCTCAACCAACTAGGCGGCAGCGCTTTACCTCCCTGGAGTATTAGTTGTTTGTGTTACTGCTTTCACCTTTGTCTTGTTAATGAGTGCTATTTACACCTGTTGGTTGTCTGTGTGTAAGGGTATTTATACCTATTTTTTCTTTGTGACCCTGCAAAGTCTTCGGCCCAAGCGTTTACTCTCTCCTAGTTCCATTTTATTACACCCATGTTTAGACCTATTCCCTGTGTACCTTGACCTGTGCACCTGAAATACCTATATTGCCCCATCTGCCAGTTTACAAACCCTTGCCCATGAGAGTCACCAACAATAAACTCTGCTCTTGGATCTTACTCAGTGCCCGGTCTCATTACACATAAGTAATTGGCTCACTGAGTATCACAATGAATCGATGAAATGTAAATAGCTGAAACCAAACTCTCTAAGTGGATACTTATGAATACAACAAAAGTAAATTATTTTAATTGTCATCATCCAAATAAATGATCTTGCATACTTAACAACATAATATAATTCTCCTCCATTTATGCTCCTCTTTAATTAAACTCATAATATTTAATGAAACTAATGTAATGTATTGGCAGGCTGAAATTAAATGTAAATGCTTCTGTTCACACCTGAAAGGAGCGACGTCCAGGGGCATTCAGTTCAAAGCATGCATTTTTCTTAGAATCTTTGCGCAGGTTGGCCACCAGCTCGGCGCTGTAGCCATTGATGTAGAATGAGCCTTTTTGCTGCTTGTCTAATAGGAGAGAGAGATAATAGCCATTTTTCACTGCTGTTCATTCATCTGGAGATATTTCAATGACTCAAAAGTGAAACCAGCATTACTACAGAGACGCAAGTTAATTAATGATAATGTGTAGTAAAATATGACAAAATAATTGAAACAATAAACATATTAGCAGACTTATATTGTGAAAACAAACCTTTTTCACTCCCAAAGTAGTAAAATATGGTGTTGTTCAGGACACACCAGCGCCTTTGCCACTCTGAGCCGAAGAAACTGTGGTCTAAACAATAAAATATGAAATTAGTATTAGTACAGCATATGAAATATATTCTCAATTTCACAAACATCCACCATCCATTGAAAAAAACTAACATTTACTGCACTGAACAACCGCATTAGAATTCAAATGAATTCTTATTCAATTCCAAGTGTATGGTTTCCATTTAATTTCAATTGCTTGTCCCAGCAAAAGATAATAGACTCATAGGTCAAACAGTTCTCTTATTTGTAATATTTTTAATAACATTACACTGATAAATGATTGGGGGCCAAGCAGTGATTCTACCTTTTCTTCTTCTTCATGTTATTATTATTATTATGCTTCTTCTTCTGCCATTTGAGTCTATGGCAGCCCCTAGAACCCTATGGTTAAAAGTTGTGAAATTTGGCACACTCATTGGGGACAGTCCCGTGATCCTTTTCACCAAGTTTCATATCTTCCCCTTGAGCACTCTAGCGCCACCAATGGGTCAAATTTGGTGGTGCGTTTACACACGTAACTTTTGAACCGTATGCACGATTTTCAAAAAATGAGGTATCTTTGGATTCCCTGGATCAAGCTGCGTTCAATGACGTCAATTTCCGGTGATAAAGATTTTCCACCATTTAGAATTTTATGGAAACACATTTTTTCCCCAAAATTGGTACAGATGACCTTCAGACCAAGTTTATCAAAATATTTTTGATTCATACAGCCAATCAAATTCGGCAGGGAAGTTGCCAAACAGGAAGTTGGGTCATATCTCAGCAACACTTAGAGAAATTGACACCAAACTTGGTACGACGACTCGGAACCCGCTTATGAACAAAAAATTTCATGTCATGTGACCCCTGGGGGACACCGCAGGAAGCAAACATGCGTTTTGGCTATTAGCTGTTGATGTGTTTGCCTTAATGAAGTTATTTCTTTGTCTTATCTTGTGAGATGCCAAGCCTGGCACACGTTAATTTGTCATGTGAAATTGATGCAGCCGCCATATTGGATTTTGTTTAAAGATGTAAAAACTTACCACAGGCCACAGGCTTTCGATTTTAAAAACCGTTTGTCCTTTACAGCCAATTGAAATAGGTGGTGAAGCCGCCAAACAGGAAGTGATGTCGTGATGCATTCACACCAATTGGTATATTCACTCAGAACTCTGTTGGGATGCCTACAATGTTTTTTGAGTAATTTTAACTGCTTGGCCCCCTCATTGCTGCTTGCAGCTATATTTATATATGTTTCTCGTCTGATTTTCATTATCAAACAATGCCATATAAAATACAGCAAATGTATTGAAACAGTAAGTAACTCAGCATGTGGTGTGACACGTATTTGATTACATATGATAAATAAGGTTATCTGAGATGAAACAGTAAGCCAGTAAGAGGAGATGTTCCTCAACACGGGGTCAGACTTCTTACAGATGGAATCCTGAGTGGCTCAATCGATAAAGGCGACTGAATGAACTGAATGAACAACTTTTTTTTTCTTTTTTCTGGTTGCATTAAGGATGGGAAAAAGGCATGATATAAAACATAAACACAATCTGGTATGCATTTTGGGTTAAAAGCACACTAATATCTTTCAAATGAAAAAGGCATTGCTGTATTTTAATACTAATCTCTATTATTAATGAAAACAAGTGATTATCGTTATGGCAATCTGATAGGCTTTATTTGAGTGGGTTTTGACCATAGTATCACACTGCCGTATGAATAATTAAGAAATTTAAGAAAGTTTTATTATGAGAAATACTGTACCAAACAGGCATAATAGACTACAACTAGGCTTAGTATGATTTGTATTTTTGATTAATGCTGCAAAAGGATTCAAATTTTGACCAGTTATCAGTGTAGCTTTATAAAGTGCATTTATAAAAATTTCTTTAAGTATCACCAAATCAATCTTGACTAATCTAGCACAATCCATACCTGTTTACATATACCTGTATAAAGGCAGTAAATAGGGACTAAATCTATATTTTCTGTATTTTAAGCATGTCAGATTCAAGAGTAAAACAGTTTTAATGTATTTTGCAGATATACAAGGTAATAAGAATTAATAAACTGTTCAATTAATACAATCTTGGGCCTAATTAAACAACTAAGTTATCCTCGTTAATTTAACTACTAACATGTGTTTCATATTACCTCAACAAAAAAAAGTTAAAAGCATATTAAAATATTTTTAGAATTTTATAATAATTTTATAAAAAATATAGCAGATCATTATCAAGCAATGTTAAGCTGAGGAAATAGTTAGACTTTGTTGAGACTTTGTTAACTACTTAATAAAATTATTTCTATTTAATCAGAAATAGGCTGAGACAAAAAACTGTCAGCCGAGCTTGCACTGAAGACAATTAATTAATAAGGTTTTAAAGATTTATCGTACCTCTGCGTTTCTTCTCCAAGTAGCCTTGTTTTAAGATGTTATTAAGACCCTGGGCAGCCACCACTGGAATCTCTTCAAAGTCTGCAAAAGACAACACCTTACTTATGCAAGAAATAAACTGGGCTTCTCATGAGCCGATTTCTGAAAAAAACTCAATGGACCTCCATCCTTTCTCACCAATTGATACAGTAAAGTTTATAGTAGGTGACATATTTGGTTTATTTGCTGACATAAATTATTATATGCAACACATTGATATATTTTCATTATATTATAAGATTGTTTGGGACTCTGTACGGTTCAGCACTGTGTCTATCATAGACCACCATAAGTAAAAAGGATCTATCCAAGTCACAACCTTCTAACTGTATAATTAATTAAAGTATCTTTTATTCTCAGTATCTTCTTTACATGCTGAAATGCTGACACGTTAAGTAGATACTGACTTTGTTGTCAATTTATAAGTAGCACTTTAATGTTACGTCCACTTATATTTAGAGGGGTATTTCATGTGTGTGTGTCTGTCCTGGTCAACTGGTGTCACCACTGCTGTGGCGACCTCGATCCTGTTCACTGTGCACTGCTGGCCCTGCTTTGGAGCGCTCTTTCTCCTCCACACAGACACACAAAACAGGAATCCAGGAAAGCAAACCTCAGACCTAATTGACCAAATTGTTCTCAGTTTCCTCTATCGCCTTCAAGCATGAATATTCCATTAACTAAATCCCCTTGAGTTGTGGAAAGCCTGCTGTTGGGAAACAGGGGGAGCGTTGGAAATCATGGAGTTTTATTTAGACGCTACACTGCAGAGACCCACCAGGGTATTCAAGGAAGAAGCCGCCAGCCTTCATCAGTATGCAAGCTGGAATGAAATTACCCAGGAGGTGGGGCTGGACCGAAAATACAAAATGTGCTGGTTCACTGGTTTAATTTTATTGCTTTTGAGAAAATTAGCAGCTCGGGGGATGCCATTTTTATAGACTGTACCAAGGCAGGGACTCACAAGGAAACAAATTGGGGGAAGGGTGTAGCCGATGGCAATTCTACACAATAGGTGCTGTTATACACATTCAGGGTAGAATGACTATGGAAAGGTAGCCTTTACTGGTATGCACACATTGCAGTCTATGCAAGAACACAATAAAACTCTAGTTATTTATGCTGCATTTGGTCATGTCCAAATTTCATAAGATAATATGTCTGAATATAATCTCATAAATATATATTAGGTTCATTATTTCAGGACTTTGCTGTACACCTAAGTAATTACATACTTTAATAATGTTTTAAGATGCTTGTCCTAATCCTATTTGAGTTGTTTACACCGTATTAACAAAATCAATGATGCCATGGTTTTAAATTTCAAGTACAACACTACTATTGCATACTGACCATGGCAGTTGACAGTAATTCAACTATTGCAATAGGTAAAATGTCAGTGATAATCCATAGTCCAGCACTAATGAGGGTAAATTAATCCGTGAATAACAAACAGATCCAACATCCACGTCACAGTTGAATGGAAAGCCAAGATATATGCCAGGTCAGCACCTTCATGCAATAACAAGTTTGAACTTACTTTATAATGTGGATAAATGCACCCTCCCAAATGTGCCTTAATATCCAATGACGTACAACCCTCAAAGCATAACCAATGTCAGCTATGTCCAAACAATTTAGTGGAATATTTTCTGTGGAAAAGCCAGGTTGAATGAATAAATCAATTGGTATATAGACATCATAACAATTGCCCAAGATCCCTCCCCTTTCCACCACTTCAGTCAAATTCAGTCAGTAATAAAATAATCTTTGGCTTGTTCAATATTGTTTAATGTAACTAATAATTAATTTAACCAAAAACATTTAACAATCAGTGTGCGAGGACAATCTTTTTAGATCTCTAGGACAGATTTATGGTCTTCTTTTCTCATGACAAAAGCACATTGTAATTAGTAAAATTTCAGCAAAAAAATGAGGGATATTACAGTCCTGCTTTTTTCCAAAGAAAAAACGTTGCAAAACGGTCAAACACAAACATAAAGACCTGATCAATAAAATAGCTGCTTGTCCTACTCTGTGCTTGGATTTGAAGTTATTCAATAAAATCAGCTGTACCTTGTTCAATGCATGCTTCCCTAATGGTCATAAATCTATCACAGGCCTAATCACTAGTAAAATGCTGTCTGTGGGCAATAAATAGACTCATTACTGCATTTAATATCCTTTATTTACCAAGAGACTGGACGAAATAAAAACCCTACGCAATACTGATAATTTGTCTCATGTTGATTGACATTTGTGATATTATCGTTACGTTCTTTATCGCAATTTATTTATCCCAGTACGAAATCTAAATTTTATTATTCTGTGAAAGTGACGGACACAAATTTAGCTTGATCTGAAACTAAAAGTAGGAAGGCAAAAGACAGCAGATGTCGACCACAGCTTACGTTCCTGACTATTATGGAGCTGGAAACAGGCAACTCTTCTCTTGAAATCAGCATCACAGATGGTAAGTGAATATTTTAAACAGTGGTATCACTGGTATGTAAGGCTGTGGGTGTTTTGTTTATGTGAATTTCGCATGGCATTGTTTTCTGGAGTTACGTTTAATTTGGCTTGTAGCTCCATAAATTGTATAAGTTGTATCTTTGTGTGCAAGATGTGGGCCTAGGTCAGAGAATATTATATATGTGTTACATACGCAAACAAATGTTAAAAAAATTATAGTGTCAGAACAGCGGGCTTGTAGCCAGACAGGTTCCTTCTGAGTATGTGTGTGTCAGATAACCCAATTTATTTCACCTCCACATTCTATATTGTTACAGTCCTATGAAGGAGTCCTATGAAGCAACTCAATGTCTGTTCACCAAGACCAAGCTGCATGCTGGCCGCATCACATTGTGCTATCCTATGATTGTTATTCTATGCATCTATCATTTGGACTACAATGATCCAAAGAGAAACTATATATACAAATAAAATTGTAGCTCTCCGTGAGCAGAAAAAAGTATTATAGCATCTATAAGCATCTGTAGGTTTGCCTTGCAATGTGAGTTATCGGACGATGACGTCTCTTTTTTGGACAGTGGGATGAAACACACACAACAACAGGGAGAAGTTGCCAACCACACAGTCAAACCCAGGACCCAGACACTATGAAGCACCAACACTAACCACTAAGCCACCCCAGCTATATGTAATCTTTACATATTGATGAAAAACTGAAAATTAAAAAATAAAATAAAAAGCAATAAAATAAGACATGCGCAATAAAAATGACTAATAATATTATTTCCATCAATCTCTGATTACTATCACTAATTATACCCCTAATTAATGGCCTGGTAAGTAGGGGTAGTATTTTTTTATTAGTTTGACCCATGTGCTCAGCCATAAGAGGTGCACTGTTGATTTCTGTCTTCTAACCATGATCCGCCAAAAACTACACTGTCTTTTCTCACCCTGCTTCTACAGCATGGATGGTAAAAACAAATGCTTTTTCTTTATTTATTTATATAAATAACTGAATTTGAATGAAACCATAAAATTTTAATGCAGTAATATTTAATATTAATCTGAATTTGCTACGTCTCCTACTCCCTTTAATTAGGAACCTGTATAAATAATTTAACATATCAGACATTTCATATGGAAAAGGATTACAAAGCATAAGCAAAATTAATGCATTTCCTTACAAATAAAATTTGTTCAAGCCTTCACACAGAAAAATTCAAATCTGAGTGTACAGCTAAACGTTCAAACAAAGGCATGCTTTCAGGTGCTAAGCATCCCTCAGGTAAGCAAACAGTGCTGTGTCAACCCATCTGTCATATAAACTCTCAAAATGTGCTGCCATTCTATTGTTCTGGTCTACTGGGAATGTAGGTGATTTCACGGAAGGGCCATTATGCATATATTTTTTCCTAGCTGTCTTGCAGCCTAGACACCGTTTTATTGCCACCTGTCATCACCTAATGCTAAGCTAAAGTGTTCTTATCACCAAGGCTTCCAAACCAGAAGCCACAGCTGCTATCATCTGTTTGAGCAGTGGTGAAGGAAGTGTTGAACCAGTCCGGATGAGGTTCTGTGGAGTTATGGATGTCAGAGTGAAGCTTGGTCACACTCTATTTACCCGGCCAATGAGGAGGAGCGGTGCAAAGTCTCCTGGCTAGGCTGGGAGGTTACATGATCTGCACCCCCTTCACTATAGCTCAAGCATAAGCCAACAATGTCTGCACACACACAGGGATCTGTTTCCCCCCAAAGACCCCTATCACCACCTTTTGTCAGCCCCTGTCACCCTGTTTGCCATTTATGCAAGTGAAGAGCAATGAGTCTGGAGGCTTTAGAGTGAATTAAAAAGACCTTGTGAAAACAAGATTCACAGATCTATACTTGAATGAATTAACAATAATACTCACTTGCTTACTATATAATTGACATATCTTTATTGTCAAATATGAACTAACTATTTACACATGTCTAAATAGAAAAAAAAACGACACAAACAATGCACCAACCGTAAAACTAACTGTTTCCACCTTATTTACAGTTTAAAAAACTGCCCAAGTTTGCTGTGATGTTAAAATGCCAAAACAAAGGAGGAGACAAAAGCGTAGATAATGCAGACCGATAGCAGACTGTAACAGCAGATTTTACTGTTAAATTTATATTGATTATAGTAAAGGTTTAGGAGAGTGTAAGATCAAAAATGATAAGTAGTTTCAAAGTACACCAACTACTTCAGAGGGGCTACGTGAACTATGGTACATGATCAAACTAAAACTGCCCACATTCACTCTAATTGTAATAATTTTGTCAAGTCATGGAACACATGATTACAGGTAGAGTTAATAAAGCATATGATGTTGTTAACAAGAAGGAGACCCTGTATTCCTTACGTGTGGGCATTCCAGCAAGTACTGCTTAAGGTTCCTCCATGGACCTGCCAGAATTACATGTTATATGATATTTTATATTTAAAAGTCAACTTTGTTTACAGGGAGGCAAAGAGGAGGACTGAGTAAGGAAAGAGAGTTAATTAAAGCATTAAAAGTCCAAACAAGAGCCTGATGGATGTGAGAGTGCAGCTGAGAGATGAGAGGAGGTCAGCATAGCCTTTTATGTCACAGTATTCCTTCTGTTAAAGAGCTTACCATATTCCATCTCAACGCACCCTCCACCACCACTCTCTCTCCTTCTTTCATTTCCTGCTCTGCTAAAGCCTCTTGGCCTTTCAAACAGGGTCCTGACCAAAACCACAGTTATCACATGGGGGAATCCATACAGACATGCAAGCTGAAAACAAACTTCATCAAACAAATCAGTCATGTGGACCAAGAGCATTTCTTTAGCGTCAACACACACATAAAACAAAGTCTGACAGATTTACGTATTGATTATCAGACAAAGTGTAAGCCAGATGAGGCTTGCTATATAGTGAGGTGAACTATTTTAGCTGTTTCAGTCATTTGATGGCATGCCGTCAAATTCACAGTTGAATTGGACACACAAACATGCCCCCAATAAAATGGGAATATGAGGCTCCATCACAACCTGACTACACCACTTTCCATCAGGTTGTAGCCTTTGAGGATGAGGAACACAGGATAACAGATGGCACTCTTGCTGGAGGAGAAAGGGTGATTTAAAGCCCATCCATTACTGCCTGGATTAACTGTCTGTAAAACAACGGATGGAAAAAAAAGCTGTCTGGTATTTGTTACCTCCACTCAATATTATTCTGCCAAATCCAAGCACATGGGTCAGTAGAGAAAGAGGTCAGTAACAGGTTGATTAAGAATTTTTAAGGCAATGCTGGTTAAACTCACCAACCAGAACCAACACACGCCCCCCAATTTTTAATTATTCTCCTGGATTTCCTTTCATGGTCAACTCTGACAGAGCCACATCCTCTGGAGATGAAGGATTTACCTACTTGTTACCCCTTGTAACTTACTGTTATTTACAACTTGATGAATGAGAGAGTAGAGCATTTGAGAGTTTGAAGACTCAAAACTTACTGCTTAGCAAATTATTAAAATATGTTATCCAACGTGTAAAAGCAATGTGTTAATTCATTATATATATATATATACACATACATAAATTTGGAAAGCCCCGGGGCGGACACCGTCCACACTCTGGGTGGGTGGTAGCACAGGCAGCTCCTCAGGTCCCCCTGGGAAGGGCTGGCTCATTTCCCACCATTCCCACGGTTTAAACAAATACAACAAACACAAACTTCTATCAGAAACCTCCCTTTCGGGGGAAACGCTGTCACAAACAGGGTTTAAACACTTAAATAAAAAAAGCTCACAATATTGAGGCTCACCAGCCACCACACCAGACTTCTCCAATCCATTTCCTAACTGCTGACACTTTTATTGTCTCATTGACTGTAACAAGGTCCTTAGGCTGGGCGTTGACCCCCCTCCCCCAGCTCTGGGTGTGTTTCCAGGGCTTGAAGGTGTGGCTCCAGGCTGCCTGCCACACATGGGGCCCCTTATGCCTGGCAGAAAACCAAACACTGCATTAAAACCATACCACTGCTAAATTATGGTGGTGGTAGTATCATGGTTTTGGGATGCTTGGGGATGGATTCTACAGGAGAATGTCAGGTCATGCATGCCTGAGTTGAAGCTGAAGCCTAGCTGGGTCAAGCAGCAAGACAATGATCCAAAACACACAAGCAAGTCTACATCAAAACGTCTGAAGTACAATAATTTTTTTGTTTTGGAATGGGCAAGTCAAAACTTAATTTAATTTTGCATTGTGAAAGGACCTGAAATGAGCAGTTTGTGCTCAAAAACCCATAAATTTCATTGCGCTGATACACATTTTTCACAATTATTTGGGCAAATTTTCTCTACAAATGCTAATCAACTACAGGAAGCATTTGGTAGGAATTCTTGCTGCTAAAATTGGTTAACCTTTTTCACACAGGGGTGCATAACTTTCTTTAATAAATAAATCAAAATTGAATTTCATGCAGGGTCCCTTTTATCTTATTAGGTCCTGGTTAAAGATCTGATGACACTGGGAGAGGAATTTGAAATAATGTCCCTTTAAATATAATAGTGAATAATGGCCATTGAAAGTATTTCTGAAAACCTTAAAAATTTTTGTCATAAAAAATACTCTTTTTGTTATACAATAAAGATAACAATTTATTTACATTCTCATATTTGAATATTCGAAGACATGCTCATGCCTATAAAGTTCCATATCAAATATATGCTGATATTCAGACGGGGCAAGTACTTTGTCATGGTACTATGTAGTTACTATGTCATTCTCTGTTCAATACTCTGAAGTAAACTATATCAGATATGTACAGGTATGTGGCTCCCCCTTACAAACCCTACAACAACAAAGAAGGACAGCATGGAAATGCAGATAGACTCCTCTGACCCAACCACCTTTAAGCCATTGGTCGTTTAACACATTGTATGCAGCCTATATGGAAGGTTTAGCACTAATCAGGGGTCCCAGTTGGCATGCAAGCTTCACACCTCAGATCTCTAGACCATATGGCTCAATCTGTACTCAAGTATCTTTAATGACTGAGACACTACAGAAGGGGTCAGTCTTTAAATATTGTATTTGTCATTCATGGTAATTCAAAAAATATTAATTCTAAACACTTTCTGTAAAAGAAGTCTATTTTGAATTCCAAGCAACAACTTCATTTCAACCTGTTTATACAGATATCCAGGCAATAGCAGTTGTTTCCCAAAACTGAAATGAGACATTGAAAAATAAGTAAACTTTTCATAATGTTCTAGTATTCCATAGGTCCACAAAAGCTGCTATGCTAAGTTACTAAATTGAATACAAGAATATGCGTCAGCGCTAACTTGAAAGAAAAGTCACATTATATTTTGGTGTTGGTTTAATTTTCCAAATATATGGGATTTAACAGCAGGAAATGATTAAAAGGAATATGCAAAATGACAAAGGAGCACAAATACATTTGCTATGTTTTTCTAGCGAGAGGGCTTGCATTAACATGTGCAAGCCAAACAGATGAAAATGCAGGTTATTTTCATGCAAATGATCGCACGTCCAGCAAATTTGCTTTTATCGCCGGTGAGAATATGTTCTACACCTGATGTAGCCCACTGTCCCTGGGTATACTGATTTCCCAAATGACTCGTCTGATCTTAGCCTAACCAAACAGACACTTGAGTATAGGCGACCATGGACTTCAGCAGGTGATGTGGCCAGAAGTTGACCACCCCCCAAGCACTGGCAACAAGCAGAGTGGATGCATCTTGTAGCAAGAGATCTTACTTTAAAATCCACCTGGGGGTTAAACTTACAATTTAACATTGTGGCAACAGAAGGCCATGCTCTCATTCAAGCAGCTCCAGGGATCTTCAAGCAAGGCTTTGCTCTGTGGAAGAATATAACAGATGGGAAGACCCACTGACACACTGGAGGATGTCTGGAACCAAGAATGTTTTGTAAGCTGCTGTTGAAACAGCATGACTTGGAGGGATCACAGATCCAACCTTGGCATTCTTGCATAGCAAGGCTGAGACACAGGGAGAGTTTTGAGTTTTCTTTGAACTGTGAGTAGATATGTGAGGGATGAAGAACATGGCTGATGCAAAGCAAGTCTCACCCCATTAATTTGAGGTCAGGCGGCAGGGTGCCCCAGAATCATAACAATGCAGGAAGATTTATAAAATGCCACATTTAAAGTTACATTTTCCTTTTTCTGGGTTGACTTTTGATCTTTCTGAGGCAGACAATAATAATCAAGAATGAAATTTCCATAAATCAGAAACACACATGTTGTCTAACAGGAGGCTAGCCTTGAGGATAATGAGAACCAAACTGAACTGAGTTAGGGGCTTCAGGTTTTATTAATTTTCAAATTCTGGCTTTATTAGTTGTTGTTTTTTTACGTTTCTTTGATACATTAAAATCAATATTTGCCATTCAATTACATTGGGCTGGACAACTAAATAATCTGCATTTATAGGGAAAAAATAAATAACTTCAGTTCTGGTAAAATTATAGATACATGGGAGGAACTAAACTAAACAGCTAAACCAGTGTTACAGTACATGAAATAAAACGTACCAAAACTCGCGAGTATTTTTGCAACTGTCGAGGTTTCCGCTGTCCACGCTATTGGAAAAGCATTAATTTTTTTGGAAATTTTTCTTAAAGATGTGTTCAAACTAATCGTGGGTTCTGTTCTTAACTGTCGTTATCAAAATGTTCGAAATGCATATTACATTATTACAACTTTATTACAACTAATAACTGATAAAATGTTCATTCATCATATATATATATATATATAAATAAAACATAAAGTACTTGATTTGTATGGATATATATAGTTCAATATGGATATATATAGTTCATCAACTACTGTATGTTCTTAATTCATTCCAATATCCATTAGTATAGATTAATTACAACCACAAGCTTTCTAAGTATTTCATTTTAGGACTTGTTAACTAACTCGAACTCTGACAAAAGTGTGTAATTTAAGCATTCATGCGGTTATAATTATTTATTTATTTTATTTATTTTTTTAATAAAAAATCATATGAATATATCTGAATTTATAGCTCTCATCTGATCTTATGTAGGATGTCTTAAAAATTGTGAGAAGGCCATTAAAACTTAGTGTAATTGTTTCTCACCCCCAGACAAAATCAAGAGTGATTAATTATCAATGCATTGTTCTCACTTAGTTTCAACTGAGGCTGCAGAAACACTGAATAAACTGCTGATGGTAATGAACTCAGATCCAAAGGAAGTTGTTGCCCAACCAGTCAGCATTCATCTCTAACTCTAACCATGGGCCACCCTATCTACTGAGGCTTATCTCTTAAGTAAAGGGAAGCCACTCGTCACCACTTCAATTCATGCTGACAGCATGTTTGATCCATTGCTTGCTCCCTGTCTATTCCTCGTTTTAAGTCCCCTCTCTTTGCCTTGTTTACCTGTGAGCCAAACCTAAAAGTTGCCTCTTCCTCCTTGGTCACCAAAAAAATTATAAAAATAAAAACAGCAAGTGCTCTTCCACTCTTATTTGTTTTAAAGTCAGGGCCTCAATGAGCTGCGAGTATATGAAAAGCAAGGGGTAACTGATTGGCTGTATAATTAATTATAAACAAGTAGGAAACGGGATCAAAGAAATGTGTACACAGAATGTTTGCTTTGAAGTGATGACCGGCAATTTGAGAGCTGGTAAAAATGCACAACTATTTTAGATTAACTTAAATCGTCCACAACAGGATATGGCTGCACAAGCCAACACACTATGAGTAATTGTATACTAGGTAGCACAGGTGCAGGTCCACCTATTGGCAAATCAGTCATCAGAGATTGATACAAGGGGCAAGTGCTGAGGGTCCCTGCAGCCCCATGGAGCTCATATTGCAGCTTTCCACAGGGTTTCCCTGCAGTGATACACAGGATTTTACAGGAAAGTTGAGTTTCTCCTCAAAGATTTTCTGTTCTGTTACAAAAATTTAGACATCTTTACTTTCAAATACTTCCTCTAAGCTGACCCACTGGCATGGTCTGTATCCTATACCTACATTAACGTTTCAACTGCTGTTTTGGTTGAAAAATTTTCAGCCCCATTAAATATTTAAAAAATGTAAAAACATTTAGTCGCACAATGTAAAGAGGAACCATGATCAAATGTTAAACACAATGTGGCCTATAAAAAGGACAGGCTCGGGTAATGCAAATAGATGATTAGAAATTAGTCATGTATCGTCTGAAGGGCACATTTCAGCTTTCATGCAGAAGAGATTATGCCATTCCCATCTCTCAGGTAATATGTAAGGCCTTCCAAATAGTCTTAAATATAATTTCTAAGCATACAATATAATACAGGGTCTGACAACACAGTGAGGGCACAATAGAAGTATACGGCATGAAAATACAGCAGCAAGATATTTTCAAATGTACGGACAAATGTATTGAAATGTATTCAAACAGTAAACTTCCTATACAGTGCCTTGCAAAAGTATTCACCCCCCTTGGCTTTTTACCTATTTTGTTACATTACAGACTTTAGTTCAATG